>JAUOBX010196549.1:828-18136 GCA_032360705.1 Eupentacta quinquesemita
TGTGCGTATATCGGGTGATTTTCCCAACTTTGTCGGATTCGAACGAAACTGGGTGGATGTGGACTATAATTGGTCCTAAACAGCACTTAGGTCATCTTCTAATCATCAGAGGTCAATATTCATACCAAATGCGGGGATATACACGTGGGCGGTTTACTGTCTACACATGTCTAGTTTCATATGAATAACTCAAATATGACCGACATGCACCCATGCAGTGGAACTAGACATACGAGCCATATTCACAACTACTTGTATTGAAGCATTCAGAGGAACATTATTAAAGTCGAGTCATGTTCCTACTTGACAGTGTGGTATATAGAGCTGTAGAGGGGGCAACAATCTCGGAGACTGAGCTGAACAGCCTGCTGGAATAATTTATGCTACGCACATTTGAAAGCAGATTAGGCAATTACTGGGAAGACCAATATATTTTTAAAAAAATATAATAAAAAATATGTTCATTAATGGTTGAACCCCAAATGTAGAGTGGTTCATCCCTGCTGGTATTGACCCATGGCCGGCCTGATCACCCGGCCACCGCCTCTGCAGCAAACACCTCGTACTGAACACCAAGTAAACTAGACATAGTGTCGCTTGGCTGTGGTCTGGGCAATTAAAACCGGAACTGTTCCTAATCGGTTTGTTTATGCTCGATTAAGGTTTTCATGTTGGTCCTTGCGTTTAAACGAAATCATTCAACCCCAAATTGAGGCTGAATGCTTTGGTGCGTGATGATTACGTAACGACTTGGATTCTTTCTTTTGTCACTGCGGGCTATCAATAACACTATCTATTGATGTGTGCGAAATGAGTTGTGTAACTGTAATTCATACCTCATTAATCTGGACAATCGTTCGTTGTTTAATACAGCAGAATTCATGCAACACTCTATGTGGATGTTGTCGCCATGATTCGACACTTGTAATTTGGGTATTCCGGTTCGGTATTCCGTCATGCCTGACGTATTTATATTCCACACATGGACTGTAGTCAGTAAGGCGTGTTAGGGGTAATTGAGCGGGCGGAGTCGCGTGCCGCTTCCGTTGAATCACAAAAGAGACCCTCAGTCGTAACGCAACCTTGTAACGCAAGGCCTAAACGCAAGGCCTTGCTGCGCAGGTGACTGAACAGAGGCGCGCGAATGATCTCAAATGACCGATTCCTAAAGGCCTCATGAAATGGAGCTTTTTATTTTCGATATATTATAGAGTAATATCTCAGCTACTCATCGGTACTTTTCCCGTAAAACCTGCCTTCGAAGTGAGCATGGTTCGATGTTGTACACTATATACTGATGGGCATTTCCACAGTAAATTTTGTTATTTCTTGCTATAACATAGTTTTTGAACAGCACAGTTACTGTGAAGTTATCAGGTCAGTACTGCCCCCCCCCCCCCAATTAAACTTGTGATGTTACACTGTCCGTCCTCCATTTTGTGCAATTTGAATGCAACGAACAAACTCATTCTTGGATAAACTCTTATTTCTTCCTGTAACAGAACCCAACCACTGTGAGGTGTTTTCTGGACAATGAGTTCAATTATGTTATTAAGGTCAAAATAACATTTCTGAACAGAAACTTGTCCTCCAATAGTGAAATAAGTAACATATTCGCATAAACAATGCCTGTTTGACCTTCAATGACCTTGAAATGAACTTCATGTTGCTCAGCACCAACTAAATTCCATATCCACTAGATTTCATTCAAATGTGACGAAGTTAGGGGGAATTGCATATATTATGCAAATTTGACCCCCGATGACCTTGAACTGACCGTCATGGTTTTTGAGACCACATATAGTCCACACCCACCAAGTTTCGTGTGAATCGGATGAACTTAGGATATTCTCGTTCAAAACCCACTAAATAGAGGGCAGCAGTCATGGAGCAACGCTGACTCTCGAAACCATTCGAGATTTCTCTAGGGCGGACAAGTGTACCAGGTTTCAAATGAATCGAATAAAGCGTTAAAGAGTTATCACAAGCCGCACAAAACCTGCAAAATAGAGGCCAGCAGTCATGTAGCAAAGCTCACTTTCGAACCCATCCAAGATTTTGCTACAGCGAACATGTGTACCAAGTTTGGTGTAAATCCGACGAAGCGTTAGATAGTTATTGCGCTAACGTCTAAAGCTTCCGGCGGCGGCGGCGGCGGAGACGGCGCGAACGGCGGCGGCTACACCCCAAAAACCATATTATCCCCAGACGCTGGAGCGCGTCCCAGGGATATAATCACAGGACAGTGTGGTCATTCAGAGAACGGAACTATCGGGGAAACCCTCATGTATATAAATGACCCTAATGAAGAAATCATGATTAGTACAATATGGAATATACCACATCGTGGGGAGGCGTAGATGCATATAATAAGAACAAACATCGCACTGATATAGCTTCATATAGAGGCACTGACTTGCCAAGGAACATTACGCACTACAATGATACCGGAGAGTATGAGTGACAACAGCTGATTCAGCGCCTTATTGTTTCGCTTCAAAATTTGTTTCGTTTTGACTAAGATTGGTGTTCACACTACCCACTGCTAATTACACAGAACATTCTTCCATTGTATAAGCTCTTATATGTTGATTGCGATCGTCGACCTTTCTCGTCATCGCCAACTTCCCACCATCACCCCGCCATCATCCCGTTGTAGCCACGTCGTCTTCACTCCAAGTATCACCGGTTGGGACATCTCTCCATGTCTTGCGCTGTATACAGAGATATTGAACATATATGACAACAACAACAACTATTTGCTGCTGTGTGAAACAATTGTTGGCCCTCACCCAAAAGCGATGGCTTGAATAGCGACGGCCAAAATACATATCTCTACAACGAATTGTTGGTTGTTCTTGTGAAATACAGTATAAGTGTTAGAATTTTGAATTTCGTGGAGCTCAACCCTATAGTCCTAAATCGAGTAGTCGAATGGGAGGGGCCAATCAACAATTGCCTCACCATGTGATGCAATCTCGACGCACACAATATCAAGCTTGTCGATCATACTTTAGAGCAACAAGAGAGAAGCACACGTAGCGCGTGATGCGTGGTACGTGTGCGCAACGCGTGGCGCATGAAAGTTGTATTCATATTTCCGTGAAAAATAGATGATCTTCTGCGTAACATTTACATCTCCAGTGTGGCCAGTTGAGATGTTTTCGTTCTCTCGGGGCGAATGACGCACTACGCACAGCATACTAACAGGCATTCCATCGTGTCAAAGGTTTCTACGAGGGAGAGCGGGAGAGAATGAGTTATTTGGAGTCAGGTCAGTGTAGTTTTATTATTTCTGCCGATAGTCTCCAATGACCTGCGTACTCTATCGACACTACAACATAAAATGACCTTACTATCGTCCCTTTGTCATATGGAGCATTCATTCAGGAGTTGTTACGCTTTCCTCGGCCAATGTCCCCGAGTGGGGGAAGATGAGCTCCATAGGTAAGCCCATCCGCTGTGGGGTACACGGATATTCTCTGAATTTTTGGCTAGTATAGGCATAGACTTTCTCAGCATAACGAACCACAGATCGGCGCGAAGCGCACAAGATCAACTCCCTGTTTCACACCTCACATCCTGATGGCCGGAAACTACCTCACTAATGTATTTCACACTATGCGCGCCTAGTGCAGCTACAGTAACCATGTGCAGTAAATGTTTCCGTCATCTCAATCAGGTCAGATAATACTATGCCATTATGTTCCGAATACACACCTGAACGGGAGGGCGTGGCCTATACAGAATGCCCATATGTTACAGGTACTCTATGGATCTGAGTGTCCAAATAACTCATTTACCTCTGCTCCAGCCCTGGTAGAAACATTTGACACAGTGGAATGCATGTTAGTAGTTTGTGTGTAGTGTTCTCACGGAACGCACCAGGCCTAGCATTAACGACGGAATGAGTCTGTTTGGTTTAATTTCGACGTCTCCATAGTAACTGCAGGTTTGTGCATGTAGGGAGTAACAGACGTGTACAATAGTGCGCGTGCGAAGTCAAACAGGCATACCTAACATTGATGCTATCTAAAGATACCGATATATGTAAACAAATATGTTTGCTATAAGTTGCTGCGCGATGTACCAGTGGGATGGATGGTGAATCAGATAGTCAACTAATCGAAAACGAATGCCTAAATATTCATTAGAGCAGAACAGTATTGTATCAATATTGCCCCCCCCCCCTCACTTTGATGACGTTCGAACAACTTTTTTTAACATACAACGAGGAAAATACTATCCTCGTATTGTTTGCCTAAAAACTGCCAACAAAACACTGTACAAACCTGATACATGAGTCATGTGACTCTCCGCATGTGTTAAACAGTTTCTCAGATAATATGCATACATGAATATGCAACATTTGTGTTATTGTTTAAACATACATTTGCAATGTAGCATGAGTGGATACTTTTCATTTGGAATATTTTGAACAACGTGCCGTCTTTGCGAGATAGACGTAGTTTCCCGTTCAACTCTATGTTTCCTACAGCTTTCGATTGTATGTGACTTTAACACTCGCGGACTTTATCAGTATTCTGATTATTTTGGAACCAGTTCTACCATGACTGAAGCGCAAAAACCACACCGAGACATCTGGTGGCCAATAGATGGAATCATTCCAATTGCCCTCGCTGCATAGCCAAAAACGTTATGATACCTCCACCAGGCTGCAACTCAACCCATGTTTAATTGATTATCAATCAGTATATACTTTGCGCACGTCTATGCGTTATGTATTATGACACTTCATTCTTTCATAGCCGGGTGGTAGAGCATGATTCACTTACGACCGATCACTAATCGGGTACTAAAGGAATGAATGTAACTTCGGCCTTACCTCCCAATGCCCCGTTTCAAGATTAAGTTCGTGCCTCCCCATTGACCTGTCGTACCATAACACTGCAGGAAAATACAAATGAACAATTATGATGCGGATAACAGAGAAAAATAATTTTACAATGCAGATATCCTCGATTATATTGAATACATGAGAGAGGTTGTAACCTACCTGATATCCCTCCATGATCTCATCGTAGCAACACAATAACACACAATGCTCATACCTTGAGAGTTGTGTTCGTCTCGCAAGATTAGCATACCAAGTAATTTCGGTTCAGTTGCGTAAAGACTCACCTGTAGTAATATAATTGTATATGAACAATATAGCCCTCCACATGAGACAGCTTGTTACAACCGGTAATGCTATGACCAGCCGATGATGAATCACTAATCAATAATGATATAACAATTGACCGAAAATGAATCACTAACCGATAATGATATACAACTTGACCGATAATGAAGTAACTTTTCAAACCGATAATCAATCGAGATAATGAAGTAACAATTTTCTTAACCGATATTAAATCACCAGTTCGATCAATAATGAAGTAACTTTCAGGGAAAAAATCGAGGAACGGGGTGTGGGATCATGGGAACAGTAACCATAACTCCGAATATTTATTTTTAACTCTTCACGACGAGTTCACAAAAAAAATCGAAATGGCGGGGAAAATGGCGGATTGAAAAAAGATGACCTACACATGTTCATGTTCTCTCATTAATGATTCATAGATATTCTGGATTCGAGAGGGCGAAGGAAGTTGCAATAAAGACAAAATACTGAATATTATCGTAACTTTAGCTAATAATAGCATTGGTCAGTCTGTGGTGCTAATACTTAGTTAGTTGCCACAGTGGTTAGGCTAGGTGAATCAATGACACAGAAGTAGGTGTAAGTTGCTATAGTGGTAGTCTGTGGGTGTCAATAGCACAATGACATTGCGCTATGTGACGATGGTAATTATTCCTTAGCTTAAAATGACAGAACCGTGGACATGCTAACACTGCGCACGCGCACCACTGCTGTTTACGGAGACACTTTCATGACGGATCAATCACGAATTGAAACGAGCTGGACGTAAGTTGAGCAGACAAACTATAATTGTTTCACCTCAGATCACACATGGTTCAAACACATGTAACCGGGGTCGTGACCTGATCAGTCGTCCTAAACGGGTTCCTCTTCCACCCCAAACCCCAACTGTAACAATGGGTTGCCCTAATGCCCAATCTATCAGCCACAAGGGCAGCGACATTGCTGATTTGCCATTGGTGATAATATCCGTGTATGTGCCATAACAGAGACCCTGGGTTGATGACATATCACCGGCTGATCAGGGGGCTAGTCCCATTGGCTACGTACTCCATGGAAGTGTGTCCCCGTACAGACAGGCCTTGGGGAGGAACTGGATTGCTCTATCCATCCCACATGAAAAATCAGACTAATCATAGACCATGCCCGGACCAGCTACAGACCGCCCCCGTCTCCGGACATCCGGTCCGCATTTGGTGATTTATTCACAGAGTTCACTAACCTCACTGAGAGTTTGTGAAGCCTGGCCCTGTGATCACCCTGGGCGATTTTCACTTTCACATTGATAACACTGACTACTCTGATGCTAATCAATTTTCTGATGTAATGCAAAGTTTGTGACTAACAAATTTTGGTCAATTTTCCGACACATAAATCACGAAATATTTATATTGCTCGTTAATAATGATGATCTACCTGCTATTTGCGCTATTCACCAATGTGGGCTAATATGTGATCATTTTGCCTTTCAGTTTGACTTTGGTGTTCCTTACTCACCTCCTGAATTTAAAACAATATCTTATAGACCCCTCGAATCGATTGTTTGATCACTTCTTGAGCATGGAATTAATTCTATTCGAGAGGAATTTGAGCGTCTCGATAACGTGAATGTCATGATCACGTACTATGGTGAGCGTATGAATGCAATTCGTGATGCATGCATGTGCTCCCCTAAAGAGCAAGAATATATGCTCACGTCCAGAATCCAGGTGGTATTCTAGTCAGTTAGAATTGCTGAACGAAAACTTGAAAAGAAATGGAAATAATCTGGTTCTGAGGTCGATTATGAGGGTTTTATGAATACCAGAGTCAACTACAGAAATGCATGTAACAGGGCTAAGAAAACTGCTCTACACCAATCTAGATTCTGCTTGTCGTGGTGACCAGAGGCGGCTGTTTGGCCCTGTTCAGAGTGTATGTGATGATACAGCTTCGAAAAGTTATCCAGCTGGTAGCTCCGATGTAGATGTTGCTAACGAGCTAAACAAGGTCTTCATTGATAACGTCGAAGGAATTCGTTGCGACATTCAAATAAAGCGTTGATGAGCAAATGATTTGTTACCTGTAACAACAGATCATTTGATAACAGGCCATTATCAACTTTCAGTGGAGTCTGCAATGACAAAACCAGTTCTTCGGACCACATTCTCACTGCACTTGTGTAAATAAATGTTGTGGTGCTGTGGCTCCCTTCATAACCAAGATTGCCAACAGTTCTATTTCTGATGGCGTCATTTCGGATAAGTGGAAGCATGTACCTGTTACGAGTACGACTATCCTCAAAATGGATGGTCTAGAGTGCACGCCGGCAAATTTCCATTCAATCAGCAATATTCCATTCGCTTCAAAATTGCTCGAGAAAACTATCCCGGCCCAGTTTAAAACACATTGTAATGACTACACTCATGATTGTCTGCATAACTCTGCCTACAAACAGAACTACAGCACTGCGACACTTCACCGTCAATAAGTCACAGTTTTATGCCTCATTGATCTGAGTGCGTCGTTTGACTTGATAGACTACTCTCACCTCTGGAAAATAAATATGGGTTATCAGACCAATCATTGCGGTGGTTCACTGGCTAGTTAACTGATAGATCCCAACAAGTCTCAATCTGGTGGGCTCTCTCTTCCAAACGGTGTTCCACGGGGTAGCTGTGCTGGTCCAGTTCCTGGTCTACCTGTCGCCGATATTTGATATTCTATCGGCACAACCAGTGCACTGTGAAATCTATGCCGATGACATGCAGGTGTATCATACTTTCCGTCCTGGGGGTTACAGTGAATTGGAAGCAGTCCAAAATTTGGAAAACTGTATTGATGGTATTGGAGGTTGGCTTGCACAAATTGGCTGAAACTGAATGATAATAAGATTGAGCTCATGTATATTGGCACCAAACAACAGCTTGCTAACTGCCGCAAACCTGACATCACAATCCCGAATGTGACTTCTGTTAGAAACCTCGGTGCCATGCTGGGGTCCCAACTGTATTTTACTGTGCATGTCAATGAAGTATACAAAACTGGCTAATTTCGTCTGAGGCAAATCAGGGCAATAAGACCATACCTCAATCAGGTTTCCACAACTATTCTGATCCATACCTTTATTCCCAGTCACCTGGATTACTGTAACTCTGTTCTGTATGGTATATCGGCCACCGGAACTACAACACCTGCAAAACTCCGCTGCCAGGATCGTCATTGGTACCTCGTACCTGAACAATCCCGATTCTCAGTCGACCATGTTCTCTCTGCATTGGTTACCCATCAGGTACATCATCTCATTCAAAATGTCTTTACTCGGGCACAAATGTTTCCCGCCACTGTCCTGCAGGCACACTAAGGTACCCTTCTGCAAACCTGCTCCAAGTCTCCAGGTGTAGGACGGAGATGGGCGAAAGGCGTTTCGGTTATTGTGGACACTCCATCTGAGACTCTCTTCCGCCAGAAACACGCAGTATCGATGACCAATCTAAATTCTGTCAAATTGGCTTTTAGCCAATATTTCTAGTTGTTTGTACAGCGCAGATGAGTATCTTTTTTATTTCTGCGCTTCATAGGGTCCTCAATATTAATAATAATCAATCACGTCAACCCCTGAGGAAAAGCTGGCAGCCTACTGCCATGTTTAGGTGTCTGTAAACTGGATAGGAAGGCGACGCTGCTCGCAGTTACGGCTGGCGTCCCTAGCAGGTGTTTAGTTAGTAGAGAGCACGATTAACAACTAATTGCAAACCTTGAACTCCCCTTTGTTTCAGTGGAAGAGGGATCATCTGTGGGTCGACTTCGTTTGGAACATCGCAGTTAACGAATCTGATGAACAAACAATTTGCGTAATGATTGACAAATACATTGTGTACGCAACTATTGCTGTGTAACATTTCTGAGTTTTACGTCACGCCGCACAATTATGGAGTGCTAGCCCTAGTCAGAAGAGGTTCACCACATATACAGGTATTATTATTATACGAGCGCTTGTTTAGCGTGAGGTGGACCAGGGACATCAAATAGACTGATGTGTTATATATTTGGTCATATAGCCAATGTCCGAAGAAGTCTGACGAGGATGATTAAAACAGCAGAGGGATGGGGTGGGGGAATGCCGGTTTTGTATGTTTGACCTTGAACTGCTCAGGTCGAACATTTCATTAGGTTTTATTGTATCGAAACCCTGTATAGGGTTAGGGTTAGTATTAGGGTAATAATCTACCTACTGGGCTGGGTATAGTCGCATAACGTTCAGTGATATGAACAATGTACAGGAAAGACTCTAACAATGCCAACTGAGTACGACCGATATTGATATATTGCAAATGATGGGTTCTAATAATAGTGAATTCATATAGCGCGATGTATATATATCAACCATATTTTAACGCATTGAGAGAAAGGGGCAGTCACGAAGACTAAAAAAATGTGGTAGAGAATCACGCAGCACGAAGGAAGAATGATACATAGCTGTGTATGGACTCCTAATGGACCTGTCAAGGGGAGCACTCTTCTCCCTCTGACCCCCGGCAGGTGCGCTACTGAATATATAACGCATCTAATAAACCTACTGAGTTGTACTGATACGAGTGTATGGTTTATTGATAGCAAAGTCGATAAGGCTTCTACGCCGTTGATTTTGTGATTTTGTGTCTATCAATTGGATACGTGAGTATAAGAAGGGCCCGAGTCCATGAATAATAATTCCAGGATTATCACAGGAAACTATCTTGCTTATCCACTGCTGGCTTTCAGAGTAACTACTCTAAGTGGATGTGGAAGTTTAGTAGCATATTTCATTACCACACGTGCATCAAGTACCCCCATGGTGTGATGGGATGTATAACAAGCTGGACTTGGGACCTTCTCATAACCATACGGAAGGAAACCATTAGTGCATGTGCCATCATGTGAATACGAGGAAGTCCGGGACCTGAGTCTTTCTTCCATACATATAGTATATGTTATCACTGTGATCAAGGACACAGACAAACTTAATTTGGGCCCTCCTTTCTTACATCTGACAATCCTATGTAATATCACATGGTGGGTTTACCTCTATTTGGCCAAAACAGTGAACTTTCTTGCTATAATTACAATCCTGTTTCTTAACATAAATCCAATCCATAGTCTCTATTTCCTAATTAGAATACCATCACAAATTTGTTTTCTCTATTTCGATGTAGCTAACATAATAGTGAATATTATTGGTACATTATGTCTGGGAATTTTGAAGTAAGACAAAGTCACTTGTGTTGAACCTGCTGATAGTCATAGGACCTGTCAGCTAAATTCTGCGCTGGAACAGTATCGTCTCTGCGATTTTGACGTACGTCACACCTATATGTACTAAGGTATCGTCCAAGTTCGAATGAGGGTAATTTCCCAGTCGTTTATCTGATGGGATAAGTGTTATCCAGGTCCCATGCTGCATGACTAAATGAACTTTCACATGTGAGACAGTTTCTCAGATTACAGGTGTGTGTACTCACTATCAAATGCAGCTATTAGACGTACTGACTATTTCGTCTCAAACGAAAGTAAATAAAATACAGTAAGTCAGTTGTACTGCATCCATCCGTTCATTTGCATATCGACCACATCCAGCTTGGATTCTGGCTCTTAGTCAGGAGAGTTGTTTATATACCGCAAAGCATTGTTGGTTGGACCACTACGCTATATTTTTCCCTCGACTCGGTTTGGAACTTCCCCGTCGCATAATATCCCACTCATTTACTTTCAGTTATTTCGAATCAGTTTGTGATCGTCTATTGACCTCGTTGTCCACACTCCACATCGCTCCTACTCACAATATTGCGTCCAAGGTACTCAGATTCTGCACTGTTGCTATGTTGCTCGTGCTAATTTGAAGATCCGCCTCGGTCTTCCCGTGACGTCTTCTTCCTTTCATTCCTCCCCCCCCCCAATCCCAAGGCCCAAGGGCTGTACACCAATTGATCAAATTTCTTTGTATATTCGTCGTATGTTCGGAACAGAGAACATAATCAAACATCTTCTGTCGTGGTGCTTATTTCGTCATTTCATCCGTTAGTACGTTCATGATGATCTTGAACATGGAACAAGGGACGACAACCAACGCAACTACATGATTCTGAATATGATATGGTCATGTTTAATTCAACTGCATGTGTTTTAAACATCCTGTGCTGATGTAGGCTACTCATCGTTTGTTTTCTCAATGACATATTCATGATCATGTTGTATTCCCGAATTATTCTTGCCTCTTCCTTTTGGACACAGTGTTCATAAATTTAACACATATTTATTCACCGGAAAATCTACGCAAACATTGGATGGTTTTGTTGATAAACCACGCATGATGGTGTAATTCAATGATTAACTATATAGACATTTTTAAATTGTTAAATGTTAAATCGCCCGATAGTCTGCTTCCTATAGCTATCGTCACAACACCCGATCATACTATAGTTAACTGTCAATAATTGTGCATCCGCATCTGAATTACATCATATGTTACGACGTTCACATTTGGGGGAGACTGCCTTTAACATATTTACTATTTACATTTCACTACGTAGTTACTCACGATAACCCAGTGACCTCTGTACATTTCTCGGTGTATGCGAGTAACCTGAGAAACACTTCAAGGTCGATGTCAGAGTACCGTATCCGCAACCTCCGTAACGTCTGTAGTACTGGTATGGTGGAGCCTGATGAGAGGATGATTGATTGTCTGTCATCAGTGATGTTCTTGAAGGATTCATGCAGAATCAACTCTGTGATTGATACCTGGTGGAGTGAAGATAGCAAACATTTGAATAGCTTACCAACCTTAAGCACCTGCTTGAACCTGCGCCGCTCCGTCGACGTGTGACGCGCCCTCGAAGTCATGAGCCCTGATACAGCGAAGATTTACTGGAAACGAGAAGGGAACGCAGACGCCTGAAACATCAATGGCGGATTTCGCAACTGTCTATCGATCGTGAGATCTCTGTGGCACAACGGAACAAGGTCCACTGCTTAATCCAAACACTCAAACGGAACTATCTGTCTCAAAAAGTCACCACCGAAGCGTCTAATCCGCGAGCACTGTTCAATAAATATAATCGAGCCTACTATAGTGTACGTGTTCTCGGCATACATATCGGCAGCACCCTATCGATGGAGAAACATATCAGCGCTGTTTGTAAATCAGCTTTCTACCATCTCAGGAACATGGCTAAAATCAAGAAGTATCTCACCCAACCTGTACTGGCTAAGCTCATCCATTCATTCATTCATTACATCCCGTCTTGATTATGGCAAGTCTCTGCTATATGGCTCATCATTCTCCCACGTGCATAAACTGTAACGTGTACAAACTGCTGCTGCATGTCTCCTGACTGGTCACAGATAAGGGGAGCACATAACGGTAGAGAAGCGTATTGTTTCAAGGTGTTACTAATAACTTACAAACGCATCCACGGACTAGCTCCCCAGTATATATGCAGTCTCGTTGAACTTCACCGTCCTAGTTGTACCCTCCGCTCCAGCTAGAGCATGCAGCTGGCTCATCCTCCAACACGATCTCGTTTTTGGTGATATTGCCTTCACCACTGCAGCCCCGACACTATGGAATGCTCTACCGCTGGAGATCGAGATTACCCACTTGGTTGACTCTTTCAAATGTAAGCGTAACCCCGTCTATTTCGTACTCACTTCGATTGTTAAGCGCTTTGATCAGTTTAACTGGATGCATGCGATATATACATTTTATTATTACTATTATTATTATGAAGCATACTGCATGGGACCCAAGTACTGAGGGTGGGATCTCGCAATGAGCCAAAGAGTTTCACAAAAGTACCAAATAGCTAAGTATATGTCAGTTGTACACTGTGCTCTTCGTAGATGTTTTTGTTACATGCTGCAAACATTTGTACATAGCTGAAACAGCATAACAACATAAATGAACGTGTTTCTGTGTCAATCGCATTTGGTGATCTCTCTGACCTATTTCGACCTTCGGGGATATTTTGGGGGTCATCGGCAGGATCACACATTTGGTATAGCCAAAGACATAGTCATATCCTAGTAAATAGTTTATTCCTATCACGATATATTTCAAACAACTGCGGCAACATTTTTGTCGATTATAGACATGGCTATGTTTTATGATCACTGTAAAAAAAACATAGTTTCAATCGTTCTTGATCTCATAATTAGTTTGCTCCATGGTATCGGTATCGATCTACACTAAAGTTGTCTTCCCACGGAGCGTGCGGGCGGGTGCTCTTGTGTGACCCGTTTCCACGAAGCAGACGTAGACAATCCATGCCCCACTTGTTAAACACTAGACGCCTATACCGGCGATTGAAAATTAACAATGACCTAGTTCTGAAATGGAACACCAGTGTTTAGACCTAGATACTGGTGTTCAATTTCTGAGCAGTCGGCCTTAGTGAGCTGAATTAGGACGCCTTGACTGTAAGAAAAATATGGGAATTTACATGACACAGCCGCGTTCCTGCATTCCATTATCCTGAAAAAGTGTTCAACGTTTCCACTCTCTCGACATCCTAATATTGACAACGTATCCCCCAGTGCTGAATGTGTAGCTATGAATCTGTACACGGATGTTCTCAATTCTCACATCCTTGTCTCGGAAATTGAACACCATTTTTATAATTGGAACACCAGTATTTTTATTCTGAACACTGGGTGTGGTGCAATATAACACTGCAGACGGGGATCAGGCACCCGATTACTATATACTGGCAGTCAACATATGCAGTAAGGATTTTCAATTAGGTATGCCGTTGAGAAATGAGGAAAATGTTTCAAAACAAGACCCGAATATCAGCTTATGTTCCATACCCCACTGTATCTTGCCACAAGCTTGTGTAATTACATGAGGATCTCAGGAAATTGATTGCAACATGCCACGCTGGCGGGTAGGACTACATAAGCGCATTGGGAGCGTTGGGAGCATTGGGGGCTTGATTGAAGATGCCAGTGATCGATATTTGTGAAAACATGGCTTCACTTCGGAAGAAGTTACAGAACAGCGAACTTCTTAGCTGGAGGTCATGTGCAGTGCGCAGGATAGACGCTATCCCATTTAGCATTACCTCGTCTGGACTAACCAGCAAATTGCCTCCGTTTTTCTTTATAATGTGATCATTATATTTTCGACAGAAAACCTATTCTTTCCCCCAAAACACTGTGGTGAGTTCATTTGTTACGCAGTTTATTCCGAGAAGAAAAAACGCTGTAGAAGAACTGGAATGTTGAGCTCCCAAACACAATGAAAAAAACAATAGAATACATGAGAAATGTTAATTTTGTTCAGATGTGACGTCACAAATTATTGGACGATCAAGTTTTCCGTCAATTTTTTGGTAATAGTGGTGGTACTCAGTTCAAACTCTAACAACTCGACATAGGAATATCGAATTGAGACGACAATGCGCTCAATTCAAGTTTCCGACGTCACACTTGCTATGCATTGCACTAAGCCATAGGCACGAGTGTTTGAGCGCAGGCACACCACAGTAAGAGGTCACATTGTGTGACCTAGTACGAGTCATCATAGCCAAGGTCAACAGTGCAAATAGGCAATACATTCTACCCAATGTATGCGGAGGAATACGTACAGTCAAGGGTAACCAGCCCCATATATCAAGAGAACCATAATCGTTATTACGGCATGTGGCGATAGGTAGCTGATAATCATTGCAGTATTGTTTGTCGTGATTATATGATATCTTCCAGCGTAATAGTAATGATAATAGTGATACTAGAATGTAAAATTATATATGTGTGGCAAATATGAGTCGAACATACGATGATATGGGTTCACAAGAACCTCACCAGTCTTATCTATAGTATATCTATAGTATAACACACACACACACGCCTCACGACACTCAGCAACACATGCATTCAATATGCATGGTGTCTAGTTTTAAATCCTAAACTGTGCCATTACTCATTCCCTACCTTCTCTTATCCACACATCGAGACGGCTACTTTAATTTAACGCCCACATTGTTCAATTCAGCATTATATACATCCATACGTCGGCAGTTACATCAGGTGTACTCACCCCAGCTTTTGATAGTACCACCAGCTCCCTCAGTCCCCACTGTTGGTCCAGCTCTTCTTGGAATATCCAGACCTCTACTGACCCATCTGCTGTGATCTGGTGCTGCGTGTAATAGAACATGATATATTGGTATATACACTACCACACAATACTCAGTTCAATGTTGTCCAGAAAGAGCATTCCATCATATAACCAAAACTGTGTGTGTTCTGCATATCAGGGACACACACACATGCCGGTATAGGAGAGCTTATGAGACGGGCGCACTTGACTACAATATTGTTCCATATTCGCTAACGCTGACCTCAATCATAGGGAGCTTTAGATTTCACGACGCGGACGCGAACTATGACGTATGACGTAATGTCAGTTCGACTCAGTGAACTACATACTAAGAAAGTCTAGGGCAATTGCGTTGATAGTGATGCCAGCATGTAAATCACGTGATGTAGGTAGGTTTGCTGAAGTCGATTCGTTTTCAAGTCGTCATCATAGCAACTGGACTACAGTATTTTGTATACACAGTGCTATCGCGCGAATAATAACTTTGCAGTCGCGTAGACATTCAACCTCGTCAAATTACAATAAATACTTGAATTCTGTTATATACGCATTATCTTAGCCACATATTTATATTTCTCGAGTGTCTGTTAACAATTCCATGATTTTAACTTTGGCAAATGAACAAAATATTAGTATTACTTGGCGAGTTATTGGGCTTTGAGCGTTGTGCTTGCAGACGTTTGACATGTATTATCATAGGGACCAGTTGCGCGAATTCGGTTTCGAATCAGCAGACTCAGTAACTAGACTAGCCCTAACAATATTTTGGCTTAGGCTAATTTCGGGTAACATAGTCCCTGCTCACGACACAGCTAGGTGTATTTCATACATATCTGATATAAAGTAATATAGCTGGGTTACGAGCAGGGACTAGGGTAGCACAGCCTTTATAATTTGACTGCAGTGGACTATACGATAAACCGGTCCTAGCCTGGCCCTGGGTAGCCCCCTTGATCCGAATAATCTAGCAAAATCAGATCCACATAGCCCTTAATTTGCTGGAAAGCCAAGGCTAGGGATAGCCGGATGAGTAATGGTTTTGCGAAAATGGTAGGCCTCACTCCTCACGAGTCCTCAGTACTGGCTGAGAGTGGTGGTACTATTGATACCATAATTAATAAGCCAAGGTATTTTCCGACAGTTTTTCAGATAACATTTGGTCATCACTAAGCTGCACTTTAATCAGGCCTGCTCATTCATATTAATAATGACAGACCTGGGCTATGTTGCGGTTGGCCTAGGCCTAGGCTATCCTCATTTGTGACACATTATACATTATGGTGTATCAAGACAGAGCATATGCTACTGCAACAGTAGTTTTGATTCAGCAGTTAATTCAGGTATAGGCATGTCTCCTGGGCTAGGAGTTAGTGAGAACCTGAATTCCTTTGGTGGAGAATCATCCACCAACAGGAAGATCCATTTCACTAGTCAGTGGCAGTGTTAGGGCAATAAATTCTTTCACATTAAATATCCAGATTTACAGGGATGTAGCCTAGGGATAAATAGGTGACACTTCCTGTGTGTTCAACCCATATTTCCAGTTTCCACCACAGCATTTCAATACCTCCAGGTCTATATTAAAATGTTGAAATCCCGACATTAAACCCCACTGCTACTAGTTAAGTTCCACTCCCTGTAGCCTAAGTCTTTAAAAACATAGGCCTGATTCATGCCTTTGCCTAATTAATATCAAATAAATGGTAAAAACTTCAATATCAGCCTGTTATAGGGGTTATTTAACGCCCCTAAGGCACGGCTATAACACCATCATTATGACCGAACATCAGCACTGTGTAACACGATTTGTAGGAGATATTTCATATGATGGGCCCTAGGGCCCGAACTGATCCCTCAGCCTCAAATTCCTGAACATGTAACTTCAGAGTGAATTGATTGAAGCTTGTGGGAGGAGATTCATTTCAAGAACCATTGTGTGAAATTTTTATAAAATGGGCCCTCGGGCCCAATTGGGACCTTGGGCCAAAAATTCCTGAACACCCCGAAGGTACGGCTGTTAGACC
>JAUOBX010196550.1:0-11943 GCA_032360705.1 Eupentacta quinquesemita
ATCGAAACTACCGACTGATATAAAACAGACAGCTGCCCGCGTTGTGGTTTATGGATCGTGAGTTACGTCACTGGGATGATAATTATACGGAACAGACATAGCCTAATTAAATTGGATACGGCTGGAGTGGAGTCTGATGGTTGTTACAAGCAGTGCTCTTGTGCTAAAAATGAGAAGCTGTATGTCATTAATACTGATAATGAATACTGTTTATGTATATATGAAGAGTCCTTGTCGATGACGAACTCTGAGCGCTCTACAAATATAGTCACAGAAAACATGAACGCTTCCCGACAAACCCAAAGTGTAACATGCCTCATTCAGGTGTAGAATGTACTCAGTTCTCTCACACGTCCCCAAGTAGTACCTGGTTGGGACGAGCTAATTGAGACCATTTGACATTTCTTATTGATTTATGACTCGAGTTTCAAATGGTCATCAAAATTGACCTTTAAATATTAGACATGAACTGTAAAAATCACCAACCAGCAGATTATGAGAGCAGAGTTTGGTCAGCTACTGACAAGAACCAAAGACAATCACTTCTGTCTTCGCATCGTTCACCATTAGTCTGCTCCAGCTCAGTCATCTTATATTTATCAACATCAGCAAGACAAGACTGCATCTTGTGGTCGAGCGGAAAAGTGGTCGAGCGGTATCAGTGACGCTTTGCAACACAATGGGTCTGTTTCACTCCGTGTTCGATTCCCACATTCACCGTCGGGCGTTTTTTTTCTAGTGGTGGCGGTACTCACCGGGACGAATGGTGGCGTATTGGTCTCCAGGCTCTGCTGTGGCGCAGCGAATTTGTTATTTACGGGGTTGTAGGCGGTTAGTACCAGGATCTGAGAAGGTGGTTAGATCCCAGGGTTCACTTGGTCGTCCGTCGGATGGGGACGTAAAATGGCGGTCTCGGAAGCAGGTTGGGATTAGTTACTGTACACCCCTGCCTCGATTACTTATGTGCAATAGTCGAAAAGAGAAAATGAATTATCACCGGTGCTTATCTACGATCAACACGACCAGGTTCCTCGATGAGCTTCCTGAACCTGTAGAAATCGAATCTCAGGAATACCATCGGATTGAACCTGGCAGCTGAAAGACAGACACGGAGCATGATCGTCAGCATAGTCCATGCAACATGGGCCGTGAGTGCCTATGAGTTATGTCAGTCATAGTACTTGGGCAGTAGGAAACACAGCATCGGCACAGGAGCCTTGTCGTACACCAGACTGCAGAGGCGAGTACCAGAAAGATGTGATAGACATTCTTATATATCTATCATTCAAAATGATACTTCAACCAGATATAAGCAATGTTTTGGCCCCAAACCCATAGTCAGGAACATTCGAACACATTGTCAAAAGCAACGCTCAAGTCAATGAGGACCATTAGAGGTAAATTTCTCTCATCAATGCCTCGGCTAATACCATTGTGGACTCTGACTGAAACATTCTCCGTGTTATGACTAATCGTGTAGGCATGTTCCTTCCGATGACTGTTGAACTGCACAACGACAAATCTCCCGACGATTTTCGAAAGAAAAGGAAGATTACTAACTGGTCTGTAGTTCTGGTGGGTTGTGTGGAGACTGCAAACTACTCCGATAAAGATAAGCTGATTGCCCGCTTTCACTTCTTTGGGAAACTTCCAAACGGAAGCGCGATCAAATTGGGCTGGTGATCACTGGGAGCAAAATATCGACGGCATCTTCCAGAAGGTTGGTTGGAATGATGTCGTTCCACAAGTTGTGAGACGACATAATCATTCTGCGAACATAACATGAACACATAATGTGTAGAGCTGACATGGTCGCATACTCCCTATGTATACCATGCGTACAGGTCGGGATATACTACTACTACTACTTATGTATATGAGATGACCTCACATTGAATGGTAACTTTAGCAGGCTAGTCAACCGACGTTATCATTCATAGTGAGGCTTTCAAACCAATATTTTTTCTCCGAATAATTGATGCGCTAACGTTACCGTAACTTTTTAATAAACCCTCTAATGGACTTATCAAAAGGTGGCGATTCCTACGCACATATGTGTCTTTTTGCTTCAACTTATGTTCCCAACGATACATTGGGCAGAACGGAGTGACGGGACCAGGCTAATTTTAACAACAAATATGACAGAACTCTACTCTTCTTTTTTATGCCTTTATATAGAACAACCCCTTCTATATAACAACAACTCCGTATACATTGCAACATGAACACTTGAACATGACAAATAACAGGGACACATTGACCGTTTTTTCATTGTTACCTTCCTTAAACCGTGGATCAGTCATGAAAATTTGAAAACAATAGTGCATAGGACATTCTTTTTTTCTTTTTTTTGGAGGGGGGGGGGGGGGAGAGCCATACTACATATGCTGTTATCATAATAATAGTTACATTAATGCATACGCAATTATTATGTTACTGATTGATACGGTAATAAACTATCTATGTGAAGAGAAGATGAGAAGAACATGTATTGGTTTGTGATAAACTCCATTTGTGTTCCAGTTAGAAGCAAATATAATTAAACGAACGTCAGTGTGAACGATCACTAATAACATTCATATGAAATGCTACAGAGCATATGTGCGTGACTGAAACACCTAGTACCAATATAGTAGATTTGTAAGGCGAATGGAATAATGACATTTGGTCACTATCACTCTTCAATCAAAACTCGTACTTACTAATACGAAAAGAAAAGAGAAAAAAGGGATGAACATCTTCAATAAAAACTTCAGTGAAAACGATTACTAATGCCATCCATATGAAATGTCCCAGAGTATAGTGTGCGTGACTGAAACACTGGGTACTATCATAGTAAATAATTTAGGCGAATGGTAATGACATTTGGTCACTATTTCCTTCAAAACTCGTGTTTGGATGGACTCCAAGAAGGCTGTTAGTAACCATCTGAATCCAACATTGAGACGGGATTAATAGGTTTGTGTTTGGCTGCCAACCCTAGTCCAGGATGTTTGGCTGCTTACTGGAGCGTTGGCCAGTGTCATCTTCAGATCTTTAGAGTCTTGAAGTTCTGAGAGTCAGCTGCGTATATAACAAAGACATGAGAGTAAACGATTTGGAGAAATATCCCAGAACATATATCGTGCGTGACTGCAACACTAACGATAAAGTACATTATTACTATTAGTCGAATAGTAATGACGTTTGATCACGAAAAATTCCTTCTCAAACCTTTCTCACAAAGAGTTCCGATTACAGTACTGATAACCCGTTGGGATAAGGGAATTTGTAAGAAAAGAAACCAAACTCTGAAACAATCCAGAACCATTCATTCTTGTGAAATACATTTATTTCTTTCGAGTGAGCAATCACTTCATACGAGTGAACTTTGAAAATGGTGCTTCGTCTCAAAATATGGCTCGATGACATTGCAATCTGAGTCGTTCACGTGACCTCCGATCCAGCGATGTACATTGGCCAGTATCGAATAGGTTATATCGTTACTATGTTAGGTCAGTGTGAAATTCGGTCCGGTAGTGGGGGCGATTTTTTGCAAACAGACTCTATTATTCATGCGGGTGATGCAAGACATTCTTGCCTCCTAAATGAAATAATAATGATTATAAGCGGGACGAGAGAATACTTGATTATAATATTATCAACTCTTACAATTTACTAAATGTGTATCAATGCATAGCTAATCAGTGCCAATACACATATGAAAACGTTTTGCACTGATGTTATGCAAACGGCAACGTTCAATATTCGACGGGAGGTTTGAGACAATTCCCAATTCTCAACGCGAAACTGAACTTAATAAATGCTGTATTTGAGAGTGTCCCCAGTGATCTCTCCTTCAAGAAGTGATCATTATAGGCACTCTTAAACGAAATGTCTACTCCTTCTTATCGATGACCTTTCCGACTGTTGGAGAGAATGTTCACCGATATCAGTCATTTGTGCATTTTTCGCTGTCAGATAATTTCATCAGGGTGGAAGAGAGAATACCATTTTCATTGAAAACGGGGAACCGATGAGAATCTAGCAGGTCCTCGCTGAGTATATTCAGCAGTGTTGTTCAATCGTGTATTCCCACCCACGAGACGTTAATCGGCGGCAAGTTTTTAATGAAAATGTATGTTTAAAACGCATTTGTAATTAAATGGCGTGAGTGATTGAAGCACCTATAATAATAACAATTTGCTATATATGACGTTGTGCTACTATCAATGTACGGAATTATAACAAAGTTGGAACAAAGTTGATAGTTAACAGTAATAAAGCTTATGTACCTTTTAACGAACGAATTAACAGAAAACTTTTCCTCATGGTATTCAAATGTCTACATAGTCAGGGTCCGAGCTACCTCTGCAGTCTGGTTCATCTCCGATCATCGGCCACACGTTCACTCCGCTAAAACACATCTCCGACGCTGCTCGCCCCTCGGTTCAAAACACAGACATATGGATCCAGAACCTTCTTGTCCAGTGCCCCAGCCTTGTGGAACTCGCTTCCAGACCACGTTAAATTGTGCGATAATGTATACACTTTTAAATCCTCTCGTAGGACAAGTCTCCTCAATCGAGGATATGATTTGTTGTTATTGTACAGTTGTATTGTCTGTAAAGCGCTACGAGAATTACTCTCATAGTTTGTTTGGAGATATAAAAATGCTGTATTATTATATACGTCAGGTAAATCGCGGCTATTCACTTCCACACCTCAGTAGTGTCAGATAACAATTAGGAGAGGTGTCTAGCATTACTGGGGAATAGCCCTTCTGGTTCAAATCCGTTTTTTGACCGAGCCTGTTAGATCACAATTCTGCATGTCCAACATCGTTAGCATCTATTTCTCTTGATGTTGATTCAGCATCGACACTGTATACTCAACTATTAAGATACAACATTTTACCCGTTTTAGCCTCGAGCAACTTTTGTACTACCCGACTGTTCACACGTCATCCTGTAAATTATTTGATTCAGTTAGATAACAAAACTGAAAACCGTAATGAACGTATCAGGATTAGCCCGGAAGAAATATCTGAATCTATCCACTGTGTAGTAACAACAGTGCATAACACAATACGATTTAAGTCACTGCCCTAATTTGGCGCCCGTTCCTGTTTCGTGAGAGTTTGCTGTTTGTAAAGTGTCTCATAGCACTCTTTAACTGGTTAGGAAGCTCCAAATGGTAATTATTATAATAGTGATATCAAGTATTCACGCATTTATAATTAGATCCTAATTTTATGTAAAATCAACTCTTGGTAAATACTATGTTAGTTGAAAGACGTTCAAAATCGTACCATACCCTTTGCGAAGTGAGAATCAGTAGCTCACCCACCTAGTTCAGTGCTGTGCAAGTAAGTAAGTAAGTAAGTGAGTAAGTGAGTATAAACATTTATATAGCGCCCTTTTACTAAGAAAAAAGGTTACAAAGCGCTTGAGGAAGCGCAAATAAAAAACAAGGACAAATTAATAAATCACTGCTTATGAAACAAATGAGATTTTGAAATACGTTTGAAATATCCGGTATTAGTTGCACGACGCACGGCGATCGGCAGAGAGTTCCACACACAACGCGAACACAACGCGAATACAGTTGCGATAGCCTGTTTCCTAAATGTCAACAAACAAAAGTCCAATCAATATAATCTCACCCCAAATAGCAACTACATCATATTTTTAGGTGATGGAATCGATATCTCGACTCCTTTGAGCGAGCAAGTTACAATTATTCGATACAGTCTAGGCGGTACTGTATTTTTGAAGATTCAACTAGTCCAGTCGTCAATGAATTCCGGTATCCAATAGTACGAGGAAAAGTCGATAAAAATTGTTAGTTTCCGTTGTCCATTTTCTATGTGAGTGATGAAAGTACAGGAAATTCACGTTTTGTTCTTGTGAATCATGTAGGTTATAGCCCATTCACAGAAGGTACACCGTGCTGGAAAAACTACATGCTGTTATTGTGTACAGCCTCAAATAATCTATTGGCGCAGGTGTTCAACCTAAATTATTTCTCTTGCTCGCATCGCGAAAGAGCAGAAAGCACGTTAATGGAAAAAATATGATTGCAAAGATTGGTCATGGGTGCGGTAATTCTGGGAATACACGCTGTTTACTTGTGGAAGGAGTGTGTGTTCAATCACAACATTGAAGAGATACCAACACGCAGAGACCAGAGATCCCTGTTACGGCTGATATGAGTTATACCGCAAAATGCAGAGTGAATGGCGTTGGAGATCAGGAGGTGTGTATACCCCTGTCTCGAATTCTACTCCGAAGGTCAAGTCCTCGTCCATCCCGCTCTCAACACCAAGATCGTGTGGATATACTACGTTTCCGCACGTCGACATACGGGCACTGCGTCCTTTCCCGCTATGGACAAGCCCTTTGAAACAGCCTGTTGACATCCGATCACTACAAAACTTCTAAGACACATCTGGAAACCAATCTTTTTTTCGTTTTTCAATTAGATAAGTACGATTTTTTTCTTAGCATTGAACATTTTCAGTTATGAATTCCGCGCTTCATAAGATGTATTACTATTATTATCGATACAGATGACGAGCAACAAAATCTACCAATATCACCATTCATTGTGTTGGCTTGAGCTCAGCCGAATATCTGAGAATTCACATTTCACAACGCGCTGTTAACCAACTCTATTCCTAAAGAAGCAGCATCTGTACCACATAAATGGGCAACTTTCCAGGTAGTGAATGCTACCCCACCTCCCTTAGTTTGTCAAACTCAATTGCACACTTTTATAATAGGTTTGGCATCTGGAAGTTTAGATTGGATATACTATACTATACTATACGCCTGAAATGTACAGAAAAATAAAATAATCAATATACTGACAGGCCCTCTAGACATTACTACCCAAACTGTTCGTACGGTCACTTCCTTGTCCATCCCGCTCTCAACACCAACATCGTATGGATATACCACGTTCCCGCACGTCATTTCCAACTCTGAACCTGCCCATTGAAACAGCATGCCTGTTGACATCCGATCACTACAAAACCTCTTAGACACATCTGAAAACTTTTTGTTTTTGTTTCTCAATCAAATAAGTGCGATTTTCCTTTGGCTTCGCTGTCCCGGCTGCGAATTGAGCAGATTCAGTTATGGATCCCACGCTTTATAAGATGTATTACTATTATTATCGATACAGACGACAACATCTATACCAATATCACCATTCATTGTGTTGGCTTGAGCTCAGCCAAATATCTTAAGATCCACATTCACATCTCGCTGAATGAGTAGCATCTAGTTGTACCACACCAACGGACACTTTCAAGGTAGTGATTGCTACCCCACCTTTCTTGGTTTGTCGAGCTTAATCGCACACTTGATCAATAGGTTTGACATCCGTGAGTTTAGATTGGCTATACTTGTAGAATCAATTACACCTAAAATGTACGGAAAAATGAAATAATCAATATACTGCCAGGCCCTCTAGACATTACTACCCAAACTGTTCGTATATGATTTAATAAGTCCTACATAACATTCCATCTAATTCGTTCCACTTCACACGTAGGGCAACACTGTTCTCATTTATGTAGATGAACAATATACGCTCGACCAGTGTCAATGTTCCCAGTTATCTATGTATTGTTTTCATTCGTATTTACCACGACGTCAAACAGCCCTATAACGTTTCCGACTTTCTTCCTTGATTGAGTAGTATATAGGATACTAAAATGCTAAAATTGAATGTCTGCTAGATGTTGCTGCAGATTGTGTGTAGCGAGTTGATGGTTCTTCGATATACACTTTATTTCATCGATTACTGCGAATCTAAACAGTTCCGAACTTTTTCCTCAATTGGGCATTAGGAAGAATGAGTATTTGGGTCGTAAAGCAGTACATAAAGTACTGACTAATTTGAGACGGATCGACTGTTACTATTTTAACGACTTTCAATAAAGCAGCAATATCGGAAGGCATGATAGACGAGAAGACAAACTTGTTCTTCGGTTATTATGTAGGTCAACCCAATCTCGTGAGGAACCATTGGCCGTGAGGAACTAAAAGTTTCGCGAATCTTCTTTGTTTTTTACTGTCCTTTGACTGTCTTGTTCTTAAATTTTACTGCTTGAATGCGCTGATATCGATCTGCTGCATCCTGCACATTTGTTGTGCTTTCACATCTGTACTTCCTCTCATTTATTTTATTGTTCTTTTCTCTGTATTTTCTCAGTACTTTCGATTATTTTCTATCATGTGCATTTCTCATTATCGTGATTGTAATGGTGGCACACACAACAAGCACATGATTCCCACCATCATTACCGGCCATAGGTTGCCGACCACTTTTCAGAAACGTGGTTCTAGCATCAACCCTAATCATCTGACTTCAATCCCTCTCGTAAGCACTTGCTCTAGCACACATACCCCACTCGTCCGTTTCGCTTCTTGGAATACTAGATCCATCCGTGCAAACCTGGATCCTCTTCCTCGTGTGACTTTCGTCATTGATGCTTAACTTAATTTCTGTCCATCACTGAAACCTGGCAGACCGGCGACAACAGAGATGATCTTGATTACCTTACTCAAACAATCCCAATCAAGATTTTGTCCGTAATGAGTTACTAAAGAATTGAAACATTGTTAGAAACCTAACCCAACTTACCTAGATAACTAGTAATAACAGTTGGTCACCTAATAATCTGGAGTTTTGTTATCACCTCGGGAACTATATTGTGGTTGTGAATTCATTGAAATAGAAGTCCCTAGTAATTTATTCATCACACAGTCCGGGTAAACATATGGTTAGTGTAGTAATTACGTCTAATTAGCACATCACCTATATTGATCAATTACCGGTACTGCTGAAATAGTACATTAACTTCAGCAGCGTGTTATATATTTTGTTCAGATAGTATTGCTCATTCAGTGGTATGTGCTACACTAATATCAGTATAGGTCATGCATGATACAGCTAGCTGGAGAAAATCGGTTTAATCTCATTGCAAATTGTCATCCAAACGGTGGGATCGATTGGAACACGTGCAGAGGGCATTGGACTCTTAGCTATAGATGCAGATATGTACGATATCGTAGTTTGATAATAATAATAGTAATACGAATGCGGACTTGGTAGAGCGCCTAATGCAAACGCCACAAAACGCTTCAACAGACCTAAAATGGAAACAAAAACAGAAAGAAAACAAAAAACCCAGAAGACAGAACGGAAGCGACAGCACACAGCAGGGTATGAAACGAAGGGGTTAAACAGCATCGGGGCATGAAGATAGTTCAACAAGATAGTGTTGTAGTGTTGTAGATGATTGACAACCACTCTCCCAATCACCACCAAGGGAAGTGAGATTCGAGATCGGGCGATAGTTAACCAAGATTTCAGCATCCAAGCCTGGCTTCTTCAGCAGTGGATTAACACAAGCATGTTTCAGGGCTGAGGGAAAAACACCGGGAGACGGAAGAATTCTTACCGATCCTAGGAGAAAGAAGATGGTCAAGGGCGAGGTTGAGAAAGTTGGCAGATGAAGGATCCGAAGAACAAGATGTAATAGTGGGTGACTTGAGGGCCTCATCCTCGAAAACTTCAGAAAAAATAGTAAAGCTGGTCGTGTATGATTCGGTAGCGACCACGACGAGGGAAGATTCAGGTACAAGCTCCAGACTATCACGACGTTTCCTGACCATAGTATGGAAAAACTCAATGGCAGAATTTGCCAAAACCTCAGCCTCGGATCTAGACGATTTACGAGAATTGGATGACCCGAAAACGATTTCTTCGATCAGACTGTGAGATGAGATCATTGTGATATTCAGCTTTCAACTTATCGAGGAGAGTCTTATATTTGTCACACTGATCCATATACATGTCCTTGTCTACATTGAGTCTGGTCTGCAGCCACTAGCGTTCGAGACGACGGTGCTCTCTCTTGGCCATACGGAAGGTATCAAATACCATGGTGCGTGAGGACGAAGAATAACAATTATGTGTGGTGATGAAGCATAGCTGTCAAGAGCCCTAGCCAGGATGTTGTTATATTCACTAATTCAAAGGATCAAGGTCCATAGCAAGAGGCATGAGTGAGGCAAATGTTATCGATGTTGATGTTTGCTTGTTGCACGGTCCAGGAAGGCAGATATTAAGGAGACACCTAATGGCAAAGTGGTCGGATGGTAAGCCATGCTGGATGTTAAGACGACTTACAAGCTCATTATCCTCTCTGGAGTTAAGAAGATCCAAAGTATGGTTGCAGGTATGCGTGAGCTCTGGGACACGCTGCTGGAGAGTGTCTAATCAGTTGAGAAACTTGACAGCGTCACGGTCGTTTACAACACTAACATGAAAATTGAAATCACCTGTTAGTAAGAGTTGAGCAGATCCAACTGTCAGAATTTCAAGATGGGAGGAAAGTTTACCGAAAAACAGTGATGAGGTTAGCTTATTCTTGTTATTAGGTAGCGATCTAAGAGTACAACAAGATGGAGAGGCGTAGCAGAAGAAGAGACGGTGACATCCATATATTCGAAGGAATCGGGAACATGTATATCGTTGACATCTATATGGAGACCATCACTGAAATAGCAATACCACCTCCTCTACCGCAACGACGAAGAGAGTGGAGGGATTTGTAGTTAGGCAGAGTGTTTTGAATATCGGCAATGAACATTCGTCTGGTAGGTAACGCATCGTTGGTCTGAAACGATGTCCGAAAATGCTGGACTGCTTCGAACCCTAATTATACTTCTTTTTTTCTAATTTCGGCTATTGTTTTCATTTGTGAAAAAACATATTAAGGGCTTCTCTATTATCCAACAACAAAACTCTACCTTCAGCCCACCTTTTGATAATAAAATGTATTAATTGTCTTCTGGATTAAGGTAGTTCTAAAATAATATTTCATCCCAGCGAAAATATTGTAACTTTATATAAATATTGCTTGATTTAATTCATCTATAATTATTACTGTAGATGTAAAAAGCCTCACTTAGTGTTTTCGCATTTACGTGATCGAGCATACTATGGGTATTCCAGTTGTAAAATAGAACAGGAACTACTGAGTGACTTACTTCGACGAATCTACTATACTATTTCCGCAACTTTCATCGAAGCACTAAAATTGAACGGTATAATATAGACAAGAAAACAGACTTGTTCGCAGATGTTATATAGGTGAGCTCATTTTTAGTATTTAGGTCGTAAAATGGAACGAATTTCACTGACTCATTCTGACAGATTGACTGTTGTTATTTTTGCGACTCTCATCGAACCAACAGAATTGAAAGACTTATTAGACAAGAAGACAGACTCGTTTGCAGATGTTATATAGGTAAGCAAATAAGATCCTGTACATATATGTATCTCAGAACGGTGCACCTTTTACGTTTTCTCATTCATCTCACCCTTTGGAGGACAATCTGCAATGACATATAGCTGCTTCGCACTAGCTAGCAGTTTCAGTTGCGATGCTGACGATAGCCACTGAATGAACATAATATCCCAAGATACATATAACAAGTTGCTAAGGTAATGCACTTTTTCAGCGATACTGGTTGTTAATCAATATAGGTGATGTTCTAATTAAACGTAATTACGGAACTAGTCACACATGCTCAGACTGGGATGAATAATTCATTGGGGATTTTCATTTCAATCAATTGGAAAAACACAGTACAATTCACGAATTGATAACAAAACCTCAGAACATTAGGTTAGCGAGGGGGGAAATTCCCACCGGGTCTCCTGATGAAGTGACACGAGCGCATGCCCGTAAAATAACCCTTTGACTTCCAGGTCGGATTAGCCGGGCGACGCTTACGCACTACAATGGCCAATATCTCGCTTGGGAGCGCCCATTGCTGGACATTCAATAGCAGATGTCACGCCCCGGCGCCCCCGTAACCACTCGGCGCACTTCTGGGGCAACTACTTTAGTTCCGAGCGCTGCGTCAGGCCGCTGAGAGC
>JAUOBX010196661.1:0-11943 GCA_032360705.1 Eupentacta quinquesemita
TTGATTAAACTGTTATGCTATAACCTCGTATGTATGTACTTTATGTTCTCACTGAGTAAACGTCATTGACATATATATTGGAGGGTCTGCTGACCTAAATATCAGGCTTACTCGTAGTGAATGATTGTCCACGTGATGGATTTTGCCCCTATAGTTCATATCATCGTACGAAAACAGTGCCTGTACTGAAGTGATAGAGGTCCCAGGATTGAAGCTTAGTATCAACATCCTCGATTTCATTTGATATGATTGCCACAGGTTCAGGAAGGCACTGAAGGATCATCGAGGAACCATGGCCGTGTTGATCGTGGAAAAGCACTGGCGATAACTTGCCTTCTCTTTTCGACTAGTGCTCAGAAGTTATCGAGTCAGGGGTGTGCCAATCCCATCCTGCTCCCGGGACCGCCATTTTACGTCCCCATCCGACAGACGACCAGAGTACCCCAGGATCTAACAACTTTCTCAGATCCTGGAGGAGTGGAAGCTTCTCGCTTTTGCTTTTTGTTTCACGTATTTTCGAAAATCAATCACGATGACTGCGTACAGCCAACCGATGAGACTTATTGCAACTAACCGACAATAACCCCCGTAAATACCAAGTCCACTGCGCCACAGCAGAGCCTGGAGACCAAGACCCCGCCGGTTGTCACTGTGAGTACAGCCACCACTGGAGAATAACGCCCAATGGTAAATATGGGAATCGAACCCGGTAGAAGTATCCGATAGAAGAGCAACAGGTTCTCCCTTCATTTTATATTTTTTATGCTGAACAATTCCAATATATCGTGCATGGTGTTTTTATAGTCTCAGGTTCACTGAGCAGGCTCACAACGTTATTAGAAAAAGCTAATTCCAAATTTGCCATCTAACATCGACGAGCCAGCCGTCTCAATCGTCTCATGTCGGAAATCACTTGATATTTCACTCATAACAATGCTTGTTTGATTACTCCTCTTCGTGGAGTACTGGTCTCAATGATTCACTTGAGGCTTCAAGCTACCTGGAAGATAATGTGTCGTTGCATACTAAGGCATGGCTCGAGGATTTCACGTTGGACGGGATAGGAAGATCGTCAGTCTTGGTATACTGACAGTTTAATGCAGTGCCAAATGTATCAGGTCAAACCATACACATACATAATCCTTTGACTCCATTTCTTCGTATTTGATATGGACATGTCTGTTTTTCATAGATATGGCACTCGTGTGAGACCAGATAACAGGTAGGTTCCTGAAATTGATGGGGTCGTTGGTTTCAACCTTCCCGCTGCAAAACTGGGATGTTTTCCAGATCAGGTCCATCGGAATAGTTATTACTTTTAAATTTGGAGCCTAACTAGAAAGGATCCTTTGATGTAGTTTAGTTATGATGAAATGGTGGCCTGGTGTTCATTTGCTGGGTGTTCGGGGTAGAGTGGGAGGGAGTTGTTAGGTGTTTACATGTTATTTTATTTTATTTGTTTATTTACCGATGGATTGATGTTGGACCGCGATGAAAATCTAATCATGTTTGTTACTCGCAGTTTCTTTAGCACGCCACAAAATACCGTGTTTTCAGCACGGAACTCGATATTACTTATAATATCAATTTTCTGGTAGTGGGGTTCACCAGTTAGATGCCTGAGAATTGCTGCCCGAAGTCCCCTAAAATAGTTGTTTTGCCCAATCTGGCCCCTTTACTGCAGTATTACGTTTAGAGCATCTAGATCCAGCTCGAAAGCTGCAGCGTTTCCTTTCAATGAGCACTATTTCGAAAATTTAGCCAAAATCATAGTCTCGAGTCAATTGACAGCACCTCGGATTTTATTAAAAATGATTTGAAGAAGAAAATATTTATGGTCGGATAGAAAATGGGGAAGGAATTATTTTTTGATGACCAAAATATATCACTACTCCTAACGACACCACAATGATGTGATGTGATTCCTTGCCTTTTTTTAACTAAGTTTGTTGTTTCATCATAACGTGTGTAATGTGTGCTACAGCGTTTTTTGTTTAATGGCAGTTGACAGTAAGGATCACATGTCATTTTCGAAATGCAAGAAAAATAATAAATTCATTTCAGAATTGGGAATTGAAAACGTCAATTAGGCTCTTTTGGTCATGTAGGCTGGCGATGTGAACCTGCACTTTTTCGTTCACTAGTTATCGTGCCCACATGGTTTTTATACTCTGACCTCTGTTGACCCCAGATGACCTTGAACGGAACCCCATCATAATAGGGACCATGTACTCCATATGTTCAACCTTCATACCATGTACAAAATCTGTGCACCCCCACCATAATTGCAAACAACACACCTAATAGGATATTCCTCAGATATCGTGTTCACAAGCTTCCCGGTTTTCTACCTCTCCTGACCTTGAATGACCTTGGACTCGCGCCAAAAACAATGGGAGTCTTTCGCTCTATAATTGCAACCAACATGCCAAAGATGAACGTGTTCGGTGCTTTTATTCTACAGTTATCGTGTCCACAACAATGCATCGCATACTAACATACCCACATACACACACACGCACATACGCACATGCGTACTTGCATCGATTCCCTTTGCCTTCGACAGGGAATACATAATGGTATTTCGTGTGGGCGGCGGCATTTCTGTCTAATTTGCCACTGGATGACTGGCTGTGCATGGGCAACATTCGGTTGAGGAGAGAGGATGAGGTCAACTTCCACCTCTCTTCTCTCTGCCTCACAGTCGCTACCGATGATATGCTGCTAGATGGTATGCTGCTAGTCGATTCATGGCTATTCCCTCCTTGGAATAAATTAGGGCTATTCTCCGCAGAAATGAGGCAGGTGTTGAATATTTGTCAACCTGGAAGCATTTCCGCTATGCAATCGATCTTTGAACGGTTATCTAATCCTGGTTTCGCCGAATCAGTCATGAAAAATGGTCTCTGGGATAAAAGGTTTAGTAGTTCATATACCAGTACGGGGTATATGAATAACAATCTTCATGAGTTCATTGTATTGAAATAGATACCAGCAAGAAACACCAAATAATGATGAAACGTCCGAGTTGAACCTTCGTAACCCATCATGAGGGATATAAGTCTACAGGTGAGACAAGACAGTAAGCTCAATTTGTGGTCCATTCATCGGTCGTATAATTTCCGTATCATCTGCGAATTTACTCAGTTCTGAAATCACATCATTGTCCATATAGTTCATATACATGATAGAGCAAATTGGACCAAGCACTGGTCCTTGTTACCACTGAACTTGTTACGACTTTCCATTCTGACACCACGCCATCGATTACGACTCTCTGCCTTCTGTTTCTCAGCCATTCTTCTATCCATCTCAATGTCGGTTCCACTATGCCATGAGCCTGCAATTTGGCAATCAATCTGTCGTGTGGTACTGTGTCAAATGCTTTCTGCAAATCCAAGTAAAGTACATCCACATGTGTCCCCTCGACCGCGATTCCTGTTATTCTGTCCCAGTACTGCAGCGTATTACTGGGGCACGAATTTCTCCTTCTGAATCCGTGTTGTGTATCTTGGAGCAACATATTGTTCTCCAAGAGATCCACGATTGCATCCCTGACTAAATTCTCCGATATTTTCCTCGGCACCGAGGTCAGGTTCACTGGTCTGTAGTTTGAAACCTCCGTTTGTACTCCTTTCCCGAATAGTGGAGTTATGTTAGCCGTTTTCCGGTATTCCGGTATTTCAGCATCACTCTTTGATTTTCCATATATCGTACAGAGTGGCTCGGCAACTAATTCTGCTAACTCCTTCAAGAAGTCACTCCACCCCATCTGGCCCGCTGCTTTCCCATCTGGAGTTCCTTCAATTTTCCGTCACCATTTCAGTTGATATTCCTATTCCAGCTAATTTCTTGTCAACAAAGTCCAGTCCTAGGCCTGTTGGTATTGTGTGCTCCTCCACCGTGAATACATCCTTGATAATATTATTGAGCACTTTTGCTGTACCTTTTCTGCGCAAGATAATGTTCCCATCTGCATCCTTATTCGGTCCCACTCTGTCTATCACCTTTTGCTTTGACCTCACATGGGCATAAAATATTTTGAGATCGTCTTCAATTTTGGAAGCCAGTTTACTCTCAGAACTCTTCTTAACTTGATTTATCTCCTGCTCAATAACCCTGGTTCTGCAATACTTTGTAGTAGTTCCAACTTGCCAATGTTCTATTTATTATATAGGTCTCACATGCTTTTCTCTTCTTCCGTTTTGACGAGACCGTATTGGACGAGACCGTAAGTCCCGTTATATCCGTATACTTTGAACATTTACCAATTGATTCTATGGGACACATCATGAAGCATACAGTCTACAGTTAGACAAGACCATAAGTTCAGTCACATACGTATATTCGGAACATCCACTAATTGAATCTATGGGACACATCATGAAGCATACAGTCCACAGTTAGACAACACCGTAAGTTCAGTTACACCCGTATATTCTGAACATCTACTAATTGAATCTATGGGACGCATCAAGAAGCATACCGTCTACAGTTGATCCTCTTCACTGTCGAAACCCTATCGCGTTTGCAGCAAATCAAAACACGTCTGCAGTTGCCATTCGAAATGTACGTCGCTGTGTCTCCCGCGAAAATCGACACTGTGAACTGGACAATTTACGGGCCTCTTTGGGATAATCACGGAAATGTTTTACCGATAATGTGCTACGAGGGGAAAATAAACCTAAATCACGATGTGCCTCATTGGGAACACACGGTATGATCATGAGTGATGACTGCACATGAAACATGTGTTGTTAATGTAGTACTAACTCCTTAGGTGTGTGTCTCTGCACTATCAGTCAGGCAGCGGATAGATAAGAGACTGAGATTATCATACCGAGGCGACATAAGGCTTTCTGCTAAACATGGGGAGAAACATTACATTTGCAGCGGTTTTAACTGGGACACTGAGAAATACAGTGTGCCTGAATGAGATGCATGTACTATTTAGAGTGCATCATAAACAGATCAGCACGACCAGTCATCGTGAAAAATGGGCCTTATATACTTAATTTGGCACGTCACAGGAAAATAGCTATCATCCTCCAGTTTGGTTGTTATTGCTGCAATAAGTAATCGTCACATCTTCCCGTTCTGTCGACGACCGTGTTTCAAAAGTTTCTGAGACCTGGCATAGCGGTCATTAGGCCTGCATTTCAGCTTCAGTAGAATATGGAATTGCCTTCCAGGTTCTCGCGAATATTCGCTCTCCCTTTCGATTTCCAGAACAGGAGGAATGAGGGAAGAGTATATGGGCCACTATTGATTTTTTGCATATCACATGATAAAGAATGTGAATAATCCTTTGGTGTGGTCTTTATGTTATTGATGTTTATATTCATGACTTGTTCATCTTGTTTGTTTCGCTGAGAACATTCTACTGTGTGTTAGGCATCTGTGGCTCTTCAGAATACTCCCATTTACATTTTCTGCCAATTATCCATATGGCGATTTTTAATAATGTACAACGTTATGTAACTGAATGCTGATGACAGGTTGTCGCCTTCAAGGTATTGCAGGCTGTATTTAACAAAAACCTTTGCTTACATGTGCTGCAATTTCTAGATCCTATGTCAGTTTTTGATCATTAGTATTCAGAGGTGGAATCTGCTGCATGTGTGTATAAATTATTATCCTGTTATAGAGGTTGACATCTGGGATATACTGGAACGACTCGGGCCTCTTTGGCTGCGAAACAGGCGTCTGTATTGCAGAAGACAGCACCCTAATTCCAGTATGAATGTTATAGCATGTAGTGATGGAAGCCAGTCTATTGCAAGAGGTTGTACTTCCGTTGAATAACTTTGCTTTGCTTCGAAAATCAAGAGCAGCAATGATGACGTGTCTTCACTAAAACATCTATGGATAACTGAGTTATTTTCACTATAATTTGAGACATCGTCTATATTATGTCAGAATGACCTTCAACTATGGAACCAATAATAGCAGGTTTGCATGAGACCAACGGCCGCCATAAGATCTCATGTCAAGACTCCATCAGGTTAGTTGTCGGAGTGCATCAACTAGTTTGGGGTGCACGTATACATATCTCTCAAGATATCGGAAATTTCAGTGCCACTTTTCATAACGATTTCGATTACTCATATGTTTCCGGTGCCGCTGTGAACTTGGGGCCTCATCGCAATTACTCTCCAGTGTTTTGTCCGATTTACTTGAAACGTGACTTGGATGCTTGGATGAACAAACACAATGATTATGTATGATATATGAGCAGGGTTGCGCCCAGCTCGCTTTTGATTATAAAGTGTCACGTGAATAGGAGCATGCTAGAGGAAATGCGGCGTTGGCGTGGCCTGTGTCGAGATGTGTCGATCTCGCAAGTGAGCTTAGAAGTATGTTCTACATACTGACAGATAAGTTAGATGAGTCGAGAAAGGTTGTTTGTTAGTAACGTTGCAAGGGACTTTCAACTTTTCAACTGGTAAATCAGTTTCGGAATCTTTCATCATGCCTCCTATTTGCCGCCAAAGTGGAAGGTTGTTCCATTCGATTCCATGTAATGGAAAAAATGTGTTTCCCGAACAATCACATAATTGTGTCAGTTATTTTCATGCCCACAACTGTTTTTCATATGGGGGCATTTAACCAAATTAGACGCTCCGCGCCAGCTTAAGGTGGGTCCAAAGTACACATTTGAGCCAGTTTTTCAACTTGATAAACAGTTCCGGATGTTGTCATCATGCCTCCTATCTGCCGCCAAAGTGGAAGGATGTACCAACTCGGTTCCAGGTTATAGAAACAATGTCTTATCTCGATCAATTACATAATTGTGTCAGTTATTTCATCCCCACAGCTGCTTTTTCGACACGATCAGCTGCGTCAGAAAAATAATAGACCATGTTTTCGAACTGAAATACAAATTTGTCACAAGGTGATAGGCTATTCATACTAGACTGGGAGATTCAAACTCAGATATTTCCTTCCACACTTCGCGACAACCCATGATGGAGCGACGCACCTCGCCAACCTCAAGCAGCAGGATGTGGCTCCGCCTCTGGAGCTATAAAAAACCTTGTTACCATGCTACATGACAAAATTGGGAAGTCATTTTCATGCCCCAAATGCTATTCCTTGCCTTCCGCCCCTACGTCCCCTACGTCCCCTCCCCCCTTAATGGAAAAACCTGCTTGCGCGCCTCTCTCTCTCCAAAATTATGAAACCTGCTACTCTAATGCCGCTTTACATCACAGTAATGCCGCGTCAGAGACCAGTTGTCCCCACATGACCGTATTCGCAATTCGTGCTGTGGCCTTGGAAGGAAATATCGGTGAAAACAATTCAATTTCGGTAATTCAATTTTATCGCCACCACTCCTTACCCGAGAACAAATGCAACCAATAACTGTGACTATTTATTTATATACAGTAAAAAGCAAATCATTGAACAAAATGATATGAACGACCATCGGCTGAAGATCGACCGACACCTCAGCCATTCAGGCCACGGGAGCGATCTGAATTCTACTGAACAGAATTCATTCTTGTAATCATTCGATCGTGAACGTCGCTTTTAATTCAGCATAGCGCCACTTTCGGTAGGAATCAGACTTCGAGATCGCGTTTTCAACGCAGATGTTGGCCGAAAAATACACTTTTCCTCCGTGTCGGCTAAAAGATATTTAGTATAAAGTCTGCGGAATGCCATTCCGGACAGCCTGCAAAACCTTCACGGTCGACGAACGTCGCATGAAGTACTAGAAATTATTTTAGCGACGTATCGCGGCGGAAACGACGATCCTAACAAAGCTTCCACCGGTGATAGGTTAACGACAAAAAGTACCTGAGTTTGGATAGGATACGAGGTGAATGCAGTTTACAGTGTGAGTGAGTGTTATTAGCGAAACGGAACAAAAATCCACAGTACGACGGTCAAGATTTACTTACATCATGAGTGCACTGCTTATTCTAACCTGAAATGCATGCTCTACAAGCAAATATATGAACCCTGTTTGAAAGCCAGGTTAATTAGTGAGATTGGGAGGCGGTTAACTTTAGGTAGAAGAAAAGATCGGTGAATGCAGTTTACAGTGTAAGTGAGTGTTGTTAGCAAAACGAAAAAAAAAGAATCCACAGTACGACGGTAAAGATTTAGTCACAGCATGGGTGCATTGCTTGTTCTAACCCGAAATGCATGCTCTACAAGCAAATATATAACCCCTGGTTTGAAAGCTAGGTCAGTTAGTGAAACTGGGAGGCGGTTAACTTCAGGTAGAAGAAAAGATCGTATTCGGTCTACACTGCTATGTGACACATATTTATTCAATAACCTAGTTCCCATGTTTAATCGATCGTTAGATAGATGGAGTGTTTTGTGTTTGAGAAAGACATAGTAGGCTGGCGGGAGTTAAGACACACTTTACATACTGTAATGTTTGCTCATACCTTTCTAATTGAATTTGTTGAGCAATCAATATTTATCATTTTCACCGTCTATTTGATATCGTCATATTGACTTCAATTTCATATTTGCTCACGAATGAACATTTCATACAGTAATATCACAAAATGTCACGCACTGTAATATAAACCATAAACGACAGTACCTCAAACATGTCAGCAATTGAACTGTTCATTCCAACCCAAATACTGTTATCTCACGGACAGCGCATACTGGTTGCGTCTACGTACTTCTTCTTCCAATAAAGTACATCCCTCGTGAACACGAGTATAATCTTGATATGATGTGGTCCCTACCTAAAGTATCACATTCAACACACATATTGCATTGTGCATAAGAGTGAAATGCTTCTGGGTGAAACCAGCGACGTTAAAACTATCAATGCATAAATACTATACATAAGTATTGATACAACCTATAAATCGAGACAAATGAAGCGTGGTTAATATAGATGCTTCATGCGCATGCACATGTACATCAGCACGAGTGAGTGATTTCTGAAAACGTAAGAAAAAGAAGAATTCTCATAAGGTTTCTCACGTTACTGATTAACGAAGAAACGACAATTAGTCGGATTTGTTTGTTGAAAATCGCACCTCGTAGACATGAGTATTTATGTTCGCCTCATTCAAGCTGTGGAAATCAAATCACACTATTGAAATAGTCTCAGTTCAATTAGAACAACTGCATGGTCTTCAGCTGGAATTGTCTAGCTTGGGAACAGTAACACATTCTTGGATTGGAATACAGGAATATATTTACCGGACCTATAATAATTACAGGAAATACACTTAAAGTAAAACATCTGGCTTCGGAATCTTTCCCAATGGTAGTCTGAATCAATCTTTTAGCAGTTTCTAATTGAGATTTCTCTTTCGGAGAGGTTTGAGAACGGCGGAGATTGTTCGTAGAATAGCATACGCGATTGATGCTGCTTTTTTCATCATTGAGGCACATGGCATGTGCACATATATTTCTGGTTCAATGTACCAACATATTGTACAATGAGACTACGTATTTTCCTAATTTGAGGTTGGCGTTCTTCAATCCGAAGCCGAAAACGTATGTTTGCAGACATGAAACGTGTTCATTACCAAATAACGTCCGAGCAGTTCAACTTTAGGTTAATTGATTGATTGCGTATTGACCTCCAGCTCTCGAGTTTGCAACCTAGAGCATCAGACGAATCGTTAATGTGGAGTGCGCCCGCTTGATAACAGTCTCAAATATCAGTACTCGACGACACGTGATCCAGCCGAGTGTTCAATGGCGAATAATGATCGGACACCTACTTGAAGGCTGTAGTCTCTGTTCCTGCCTGTTCGTGAACCAGTGAACAGCGTACCGTATATGTACACAATAACTCACCCCACAATCCCAACTGTTAGGCTATTCACTCCTGCTGGTAATAACTATCAGAAATTATAAATGGAAATCGGTGCGTCTTGAAAATAGTGTTGCCAGACAGATTATGTCCTGCGAGTCAGGTTGTTAGGTTATAAGGACCCAAATATTATTCTGGGAAAAACTCAGCAACCAGAATTACATATGTTCCAATCATTTTCAAATGTCGTAATCCAATATGCTGTATAAAGGTTGTATCACACACAGCAATGTAACCTTAGGCTATACGATCTACGGGCTGAAGGCAGAGTTGATAAGTCAAGTGCTCCAGATGAGAAGCTGTGTGTGTTTTGTTACTATATAGTTATATAAAATAATGTAAAATTACATGTGTTCTGTTACTATGTATACGATACATTCTAAATCGCGTGTGACTTGTTAATATCAATGTATATAAAATAATGTAAAATCGCACGTGCTTCGTTATGATATATAGAACAGTGTAAAATCGCGTGTCCCTTAGCATGTTACTTTATATATACAACACAATGTAAAATCACGTGTGTTTTGTGACTATGTATATAGCACAATGTAATATGTATGGCATGTGTTCCGTAACTATGTATATCACACAATGTAGAATGGCTTGTGTTTCGTAACTGTGTATATCACGCAATGTAATATCCTGTGTGTTTCGTAACTATGTATATGACACAATGTAAACTTGCGTGTGTTTCGTAATATACATGATACAATGTGGAATTGTGTGTATGCTGTAACTATGTAGAGAAGGCTTCTTCCTTGGAATCTTGATAGTGCTCAATTGATTCATATCCGGCAGTGTTCATTATCTACATCGTCTAAGAAACTTAGATACACAGGACAAACTCGCGCTTTCGAAACTTACGAGCATTTTTGTATCATTCCTTTCAGTGGAATCCCCTCATAAGCGAGGTAACGTAACCACGTGGTTAAATAGATTCAGCATTCTGCTTGCAATGGCAATTTATTGTGATTCGAGCAAAATCAATACAACGCAATTACCAGTACTTGTCCCCAGGGTCGATACCGAGTAGGGGAAAAGAGAGTTTAGAGTAATCGCCTGGGGGTTCTGATTAACTTCATTAGGGGAATACAGTACGAAGATATAATGAATCGATAAATCTCCAGGCAAGGCCAGACAAATTACCTTTCTCTCTCTCTCTCGGGGAGGGATTCCGTCCTTCTGAATGATTTGGTCTTGGAGGTTCAGTTATTCTCTTTCGTTGTCAAATATTCTCGAGGGAGTGGAAAATCTTAGCCTCATCTCGAAAGTAACTATGCAGGCAGTAATGTAGCTTCGATTTCTTGACATGGATAGTAGTACGTTGCTAGGATAGTGAATTAATGCCCCATTTTTCACCCTGCTTCCGTAGGCACTGTAAGAAAACATACAGTTGGGATACATATCGCTTGATGGCTTACAGTATACGAATCCATAGTTGCACCTTTGCATTGGATAGAAGGGTGTGGGTGTCGATAGTGGATTTGTCTCGCATGTTCCTGAGGCTGAACAACGACTATGACTGGCGTATGCCTGGCGCGAATACTCGATCGTGCAAGCACATTGTCCCATTCTGTAGAAATACTAGGACTGTTGTGAGGCTTGGGTAAAAAAAACGCGGTCATCTGAAAATATCAATGTTTCGAGTATTTGTCTTCGAGACCTGCTCAGTGAGATCTGCATTTTCGAGAAGTTGAATGGAATGGCACCACCTAGGCGATCTGGTCATTGTCAGATTGAAAGGAGATATACATAACGACATATGTTACAGCGCTATTACGTAATCAAATTGCTGCGTAGGGCGTTTGATGTAAAAAAAGTTTCGAGATAGCCCAGCCCAAGGCGATTTTATTGCACTTTTTGGTTATTTCGAATATGGAGAATTTGAAAATGAGGGGTGCCATTTTTTCAAGCTTGTCTTGGCGGCCATTTTGGGCTTTCAAAACATATGAACGGTTCGGGCATATCAGATGACCCCGACGTTCGTGGCCTCGGGTTCGGCGCTATGCTGTTGGTAATCAGGTTCATTCCGCCTGGGCCCAATCTGAGACCGGTTCGGTTCCTGGAATATCCGCTCGCTCCATCTGGATACCTGTTTGCCTGTCTTGTCTAGGGAACTTGTCTGGGTCTTGTCC
>JAUOBX010196772.1:0-11942 GCA_032360705.1 Eupentacta quinquesemita
AACGTAGAAGTTCTGCTGTATCATGTCTTTGATTTTGGAATCATAACTAGCTTCATTATCTCGTGCAGTCTGTTGTAATGCAAATGAAGCACAACTAGCCGATGATACCGCTCCGAATAGATGGACTAGCATGCGGTACACCTTGGGTTCTTTTGCGTAATCGCCATTAGGCCACCAGAGAAATCTCATAAAGTTCCAATCTTCAGGTGGAACCCTGACTTGATAGTACATGGACTCGATGTCTGCCATTACAGCAATGGGCTCTTCACGAAATCGAATCAAGACTCCAAGCAAACTTGTTATGAGATCTGGTCCTTGCAACAGGGAACTGTTAAGAGATATACCCTGATAGCTTGCTGTACAATCAAATACCACTCTTATCTTTCCAGGCTTCTTTGGGTGATACACACCATGGTGTGGAATATACCACAATCTTCCTGGACAGCCTTCGAGTTCATTGTCAGGTACTTCTTCTGCATATCCCTTTGATAGGATAGTTTCCATAAAAGTCTTGTAATCATTGTGTAGTGTTTCATTCTTTCTTTGCTACGCCGTGCCCAACATAAATATCTCATGAGGCTAATTTTTCTATCGCATGTGCACTTTTAGTTAACCAAAATCTCAGCTGGCCCTTGCTCTCCTGCTCTGATATGGTGAAGTATTGTGGATTTGTGGATATTTCTGCACTCATAACTTTTTTTGGTTGATATTCCCAACCGCCTTCTGGCTTTTTTATTCATCATTTATGTATCCAATTTTCGCATAATATTGATGAAGTGACTCAGATGAGTACAGTGTTGAGAGAACACATACGGAGATGGCGCAATCCAGTTGAGTTCATTTCCCTCTTCCCTCCTTCTCTTCTTAGGTATGTTGCAGAAACCCATGTAGGCCTATGTACGAGTAAACTTGGTTAAATTAGCAGAGTACAGAATTAATGACGTAATCCAGTCAAGTTCTTTTCCCTCTTCCTCCCATCTCTTCTTATGTATGTTGCAGAAACCCATGTACGTACGAGAAAACTTGGTTGAAGTAGAGTACTGAGTTGATTTCTAGTAGTGGATAGCCTAAGGAAGCAGATTTCACTTAGCACTATTTAAAATAGATATTATCTCTTCACCAAGTGCAGCATTGACAGTTCAAACCTGGATGATTCGTTGATGAACTACATTAGGTCCCAGATCTATGTTTTTTGTGTCTTTGCTAAACTTTTCTCAACGAGTGACTTAGTGATCCCAATATTATGTGTTGGTCTGTGCGTCTGTCCTACTTTGTAGCTGCACCTGGTGAAGGATTAGTATCTGACAATTACTGTCAGTATTCAGGTGTGTAGGCTTACCATTGGCCAGCTATTGTATATGCTAGTTCCTGCAAGTAGCTCTCAAATGAGCAAAGTATTTTTTAAATGTCAGTCATTTTAGTATTATCTGCAAACAATCAGTTGTGACACATGCCTTTTCAGTTCCCGATAGAATTTTCTGCTCCAGCAGAAAATGATATCATCGAGAAGAAAACAATTTTGCTTTATCTCAGGAAAATAAATATTTTGGTTTGAACCCCATCCGAGTTTGTAGGAGCGTTCTCCACTGAACGTAAAAAAACACACTTTGTAACTTTGAAAATGACCTGGAAACAGGTAACTTCCCGTTGTTCGACTGAAGCTGGTTTGAAAATGGGATTTTGTTTGGTGTTCCACTAGTTTCAGTGTCATTCGTCGCGGAATATACCCAAATTACTAAGTTGTTAGCCTTCGGTTCGACTGAATTCAGAGACCTGTCTGTACGGGGTTGGCCGATGAGTGAGATTGTAATAATAGTCTACAATAGTGTAGCGTTGGGTTCAGTGTTCAACGTTACGGCTCGTTGATTCATGGACCTTTATGTGAGTGTAATCAAGCATAGGGTATTCCGTGTTAGTCATTTACGGAATGTTACCTTGACGTGCATATTATCATATAGAGATCAATAGCGAGTTCACACAATATTATCGTCAGCTTCCACGATTGTTCTATAGTGCTGGGTACGTACAGTGTTCATTTTGTCTCGACGACTTGTATAATAGGGGTGCCATGCTGGTGTCAGCGAGCATAGGCCTAGCCAACACGTGTTAGCCATGAATCGAACGCCTCTATTAGATCCATGTTGTAACATGTAGACGATTTCGTCTGCCCTGACAGAGTGATTTTGTGATTAGCATGGATTCAACGTACAACCTAGGTCTCTCGACGGCACTTCTGGGTCTGACCTTCATTTTGATAATCTGGGTATTCACAAATCGTCGAAGTGGGCACCTGAAGCTACCGCCTGGTCCACCTGGGTGGCCGATTATAGGCAATCTACTGGTCCTCTTCAAACACCCCGGGTCCTCGAACGAGGACTACTACTTCTCCAAATTATCCAGGCGGTACGGGGACGTGTATAAGCTATGGATTGGACCTCAGCTGACGTACATTCTGAGCAATACTGACCATATCCGGGAGGTGTTCTCGCACAGCAAAATTCAAGGTCGAATACCAAGTGTGGTCTATCCACTGGGAATCGGTCCTGGTGCGACAGGTACGTCCACTCATTCTTACGAAAATAGAACAGGGATGTGATGGAAAGACGGATTGCATTGCAAAAAGGTTTCACTTCTGGCATTGTCTTCATCGGACTTCTTTTCAATGATTGGATTTCCCTTTTTGATCAGTAGGCCTAAGGGCTCGATTTCATCTGTCCACATCACATGAAAAACCCATGTTACTCATATATAATCAATATTCTTAGTGCCAGTCTATTACCCAATAAGGCAATAAGGTCTTGTCCATTTGATGACACCTTTACAAAAATAACCCATGGAAACACTGGGAATTGTCACTCACATGATATTTAATTACGGGAATTATGGCTGGGGAGATTTTCTGTAGCATAGGATTTTCTTCCCGTGGGCATGCAGAATCCCGCAAAGTTATGGGAAATTACCTCGCAAATTTTCATAGGATCAACTTCTCGTAAAGACCGCTCACGATATTTTATCCCGCAGGCTGTATACGAGATCCTATTCTTGCAAACCGAAACCCCACAGGGACCCCCGCACTCGATCGCAGAATTATAGCATATTGGATCCATATATGTATTCTAGACCACACCCATTGGGTTTTGATAAGGGTTTGCATGAGTGACTACAGGTGTCTTCCTTTTTTATTCCTAATAAGAGTCCAAGAAATCTTCACAATATAATCTGTTCTCCAATTACATGAGAAGCTGGTGTAACAAGTTTCCTTCATCCGACAACTTTAACAAATTACCAATACTAAACATGGTTCATGGTATTGTCCAGCCAGTTGTTAATTCATCCACTATCAGAAAATAATTTTTCTTCAATTATCCACTTCACTTGGTAAATTGCAGAAAATGTACAAATCTGTGAAAAAAAAATCACTAATGAAAAATACAAAATTATCTTCGATTGGATCGAATTTGTGACAATTCCTGGATTATTCGAGCCCCGAAATAGGAAGAAGAAATACCACATGTTGTCACTTTACCACTTCCAACAATGTAATGTCTGTATATATATGCCCCACGCAGTACACACAGACTGTGCTATGCACTACATACAGTGTATGAATGTATGTACACAGACGGCCGAGGCATTGCATACATACATTGTACTGCTTTGTACAGCAGCCACATACAAAGGGATTAACTGACCTTGGATATTAGCGGGCATTCCAAATAATAATAAATTAGAAAATATAAACTATAAACGATCTGCGGGTTTCAATGGGAAATCTGGTGTCCTATCAGGAACTGGCAATTTCCTACCGAATCTAATAGGATATTGTTATTTCCCTAACCGAGCGCTTGATTCCTTCAATGTATTTGCATATTCAAAATATTGCAGTGTATGGGCTATACCGCAGTGATATCGACGCGGGGGGAGCCTGAGGAAACTTGGGAGGACGGAATATTAAATAATGAGAAATAAGAGGGTTGAGTCTAGTCAAACCCTGAATGATTTATAGGAAATTCATAAACACTTTTATTGATTTCCCGCAATCTGATTGGTTGAGCTGACCAGATCATTCGAGACCAGTTTGGAATCGCATTCGAGGGTACCTTCATTTGCATATTCCAAATTCAGGAGGATCTCACTTTCGTTGCTTAGGCAATGTATAGACATACTATTACTAGTCTGCACACAATACAAGTATAAACAATGGTTGCCATGGTGATGTAGCATGCTGTCGACCATGAGTCAGTTTGAAACTGACACAGCTCACACAGCAAATGGGCCTAGGCCTACAGCACTACCAACGTTCCACCAGTGGGCCTACGTACCATGCTATATCAAACCCCAAATCATGTCTATCGTACGTTGCTGTAACACTTAACGAAAATCTAACATTGTAACCACACTCAACTTCTGGCACACAGGCTTGCGTACAGACTACAGTACAGTGCTGTTCACAACATCTGATGTAAAAACCCTAACTAGGCTAGCTGTAGTGTTACTGTAGTGTTAGGCTCAACGTTAACGTTGGCCTCCGTTCGGCTTCAAATAGGCCACAGTTTCTTTTGAAATCCACTGAGGATCCTGATCCCACGAAAACGACTATGCTCCACGGCTATCGAACAATGTAATCGTGGAACAAAATGTAACTATTTCGCCAGAAACGGTGAATATCAAGAGACTTCTGAAATCTATTTTGTTTAGGAAATATTTTGATTAGGCTTGTTTCGTTCTTCCCCTTTTCCTAGGGAGCGCATTTGAACAGTGTGTTTTCATTTGATACTTGCGCTTTACAAATTACAGTTATCATTATTAATATGATATGACCTGATTTCCTATGAATCCAATGAGTCAATATTTAGTAGAGTTAGTATCGTGTCCGTCGCTGAATTAGTTGGAAAGCACTGGCCGAAGCAGTGGGTCTGCCGTCCGTGACGGTGTTGTAAACGAACGGAAGTTAGCGAGAAATTCAGCAATTACATACAGCAGCGGGTGTTCTAAATGTAAAAATCCGATTGCAGAAAGATTTACATACATCCAGAATTCAAAACAGTGAATGGCGTTCAAAATCGACGTCATCAGACAAGGAATACTGTTGAACGAAGGTAGCTGTTTGTCTGTTCAGGATGTACGTCATGGTCGCAGCTAAACATTTTTTAGTGATTCAACAGTTGTTGTTTGGAACCTGAGCATTGTGACGGCATTGACCCAGTTAGGGAGAAGTTTTTGGTGACTGTGAAAAACTGTGAGAAAATAAACTTTTTTGAAATGTTTAGGGTCGTGTATTCATGAATGGCAATGGAAGTGAGGGTATTTCGGTCATTTATTTCTTTTAGAACCTCTGAAGACGTCATCACAGCGGCTGGGAGGACCGCGACTAGCGGCTTGGTCGTCCGCCACTGTGATGACGCCATCATCGGTCTTGAATGAAATAAATTACCTCATACCCTCACATTTATTCCCTAAAAAATTGACTGGACTTTTAGGTAGGTCAAGTCTGAAGGAAATATTTTATTTATAGCTGGCCTGATTTAAAGTTGGAGAGAAACAAAAATGTTCTGGGAATTTCAAGAATTTGTCTGCAGTTTGAAAAGAGCCTCAAATTACACAACTCTGTAAATCATATTCAGCAATTCTGTGCAATGGTATAAATAGTATAGTCCTGCTTCGAAATAGATAAATGTATGTTTTGACTGACACCAAGGCCTACAACTTATTACAAGCAACACAACTTTTCTACTTTCGTGGAAGTAGCATAGCCTACATTATAACTAATTAGTAGCTGTGCGAATTTTGCTTGTGAGGGCAGTGTCACATTAGAATTGGAAGTGAGGGACACCCACCATAAATTGGAAATTCTAGAATCAACATAATTATACCTTCCAAATTCTCAGTCAGAAACCTTGGTATAATGTACTGCTATACCTTACGTGATTAGGAAAAAAGATTATTCTCCGGGAACACATTACAAATCTTCTGGCATTAATTATTGAGGGTGCATTGAAATAAACAATAATCACACGGGCACACATGGTGCATGCGATACCCAAATCTAGCTATGTAGCCTAAATACATCAAAGTTTTCATATTAGGGAAATGTGAGAAAAACAAGTTCAGTTTATAAAGGAAATACGGGAGGAATTAGTCAAATTTCCAAATTTATCTCCATAAGGAAACTTTGCCAATGGACTCGTCCAAAATAGATTCCCTTGAATGTGCAAATTTTCTCAAGGAATGTTCACCAATCTTGGGATATTCATTGGAAAATCTGTTTTTCTAATCACGATTGGGAAAATGAAGCAGCTCGCTGTTCAATCTTGAGGAGAATGATCGTTTCTTATCAAGGTAAAAATCCTGTTTATGAGCATTTCTTTCAGAGAATGGTATAAGGGACTTTTTTTTAATAGGAAATCTGGTTTCCTATCGGGAAATTGCAATTTCCTATCGAATCTTACTCGAAATTGCCATTTCCTTGAGGAAAAGTTGCTTTCATGTGAGCGAAATGATTTTCTTGAGGAATTTGAAAAAAATTCTATCTATGATTTGCGGGGTTCCTTCCATGAAATATGGTTTCCTAATGGGAATAGGTAGTTTTCTATTGTATCTCACAGGATATTGTACCTTCCTTTGGAGAAAGTTCGATTTCCTGTTAATGTATCCATTTCTTTTCCAGATTCTAAAATCGATTTGCAGGGCTCTTATGGGAAATCTGGTTTCCCATCAGGAAAGGAATATTCTCCATCTAAATTTATAGGAAATAATAATTATCTTAAGGAAACACACAAATTTCCTATAAACGTCCACATTTCCTCAAGGAATTTTGATAAATCCCATAGAAGATTTGTGGGTTCTTATAGGGAATCTAGTTTCCTTCTAGGGAATAGCCATGTCCCATAACTTTTCATAGGAAAATGCCATTTCCTCAAGGAATGGTGATCATATAATGATATCAATAATAACATGATGAAAACATGATTAATATAAAATTAACACGTACATTTTAATGATAAAAGTAATAATGATAATGATTACACAATACACTAAGAGGGTAATTCACGGAGTTGCATATCTCATCGGCAGCTATTGGAAAAGTCAATGATGTTAGGCCTGGGCCAACTCAGTGCTTTTCAAAGTGCTACGCTGTAAAATATACTACATCACCATAGTAACCCAGGGTGAAATTCTGTTCGACAGAAAGTCACAGAGATCATCCGAAACCATTCAGGCTTTGAATGGTTCCAAATGGGTTTCCCACACTCCTCTATTCAAAAACATTCATAACTTTGTGTATCCATTTATAAAACCAATTGAGATTACCATTTGCTTGTTGAACACCAGTTGTCACTATTCATAACCATTTAAAAGCCACTTGGGACCATTCAAAACTGTTCAAGGTAAATGTGTTCTCGACAAATGGTTCAAATGAAATTTTACCCTGGAAACAATGGTACACACTGATATTGTGATATAGACTAATACATTGGCTAAATAATTGCAGGTTGAACTCATCAGATTACCCTGAACTAGAAACATACAAACAATGGTACACTAAGAATGAGATTCGAGTCCCAGATGGCTTCTGACCATTCAGAAGGCAGGAAACTGATGAGGGTATTTTGAATGTGTGGTGAATTTATTTCTGAGCCAGTTACTCACAATGCATCATCACCATACCAACCAAAGTCAACATTTTCCGAAATTACTAGCAAAAAAGAGAACCGGTAACTCGTGGCTTTTGAACTTGTAGCAGGGTTCGATTGAAATCATTCCAGCATTGCAAATTTCGTGCATCGTGAAAAATCTGCCAACATCACCATTTGCTGATAAAAGTCACAGAGTTCCCCTCCAAATTCTACATTTCCTCGAAAAATTGCCTCAATTTGGGAACAACTGTGATTTGTCAATTTCCACCTTGTCGCAAAGTTCAGAATCATTTGAGCCTTGCAATTCTTGAATATCATATGAAATAGCGAAAATAGTCAAATAATTCAAAAATTGTCCCTAAATCAGGGAATTTTCCTTTAAAACTGCATTTTCCTGGAGTTTGATGCGAGAATTTCGAACAAACGTATATTTTGTTCATATTCACCTTGTTGCCAAGTTCGAAATCATTCGAGCCTTGCAGTTCTAAAATATCATGAAAAATAGGGGGAACTACCCAAATTCACAATTTTCCCCCAAATCAGGGAATTTTCCTCCAAAATTTTCACTGAAGATTCGCACGGTATATATCATCGAGTCGATATCTCCTATACTCTTTCCATACATCCCCAATTGATGCATTCACAGGCTATGGGAATGATATGACTTGATTTCAATGTGTATCTATGAGCTGTCTAGAGAATATCACTGAGAGGGATCGGGGCAGTAGCGTCTATAGTGCGACGTTTCTTCGGGAGATGCCACATTCTACTGGAACTGATTGGCGGCATTTATGCATGGATTTGTGTACCAGTGTGTCAATCCCGTATCGAGCCTATGCATCCTAATGACATCCACTATTCATTGGTGGTGCACTGAATCGTAGGCCTTCTGGTAGTCAATCGATTACCAGCAAATATGCCCGATAGACTGATAGTAGCTTCCAAGTGGTTGGGTTATTGGTCTGTAGTTTGTAGGGGAGGTTCTCTTCGGGAGGTCTGTCAGAATTAGTGACGCCCATCCAATAGTCTCTGTACGTATATGACTCCAGTCTCATCAGGTCCTGGTAATTCTCAATCTGGTCACTCTCTCTGCTGCTCACATTGTGATCAGTTGATATTGCGACAGCCATGATCTTTGCCCGTAATTCAGTTTTATCCAGGAACACGAGATCTGGATTCCTGGTCCTGATTGGTCTGTCTGGTTTCCATCCGAAGTGATACAGGACTTTGATGACTACACTTCTTTTGTCACTGCCTAGGGGTGATGCACCAACGGAATGATGATGATGAAGATGATAATGATTTTCATATTTATTATTATTGTCATTATTATACATTTTTTTAACATCTTTTGAATCTCTTGAATCAGGATTCATCACAGCCAGTGGCCAAGAGTGGTCAGTAATGAGGAGATTCCTACAGAGCCTGTTCCGAGACCTTGGTGTTGGAAGAGAATTATTCGTTGGAACTATACAGCTTGAACTCGAGCAGTTCATTGAGAAGTTGGATGGTTTAACTGGTGAGCCGTTCTGGGACCTATACGGATTGTTATATTCAGCAATTATTAATATCACCTGCGGTATATTGTTCGGTCACCAATCCGACTACGAGAATCCTGATCTCAAAGAAGTGATCCGAATAATAAAAGCTCTGGGGGAAGATCTGGGGGCTGCAGGATTCGTATCACGAAGCGAGACACTACTCAAGCTTCCGTTTGGGCCTGGCAGGAAAGTATTGACAGATGTAGCCCAATTCACGGAACATGTAAAGGGCCGAATATGCAAAGCCAAGTCTCTCCTAAGATCAAAGGAGTGCGTACACTTTGTTGAAAGCTTCCTCGTGAAAATGGAGAAGAGCGAGCCGTGTTTTGTCGAGAACAACCTCGTTGCGTGTTGTATGGAAGTGTTCTTTGCGGGAACTGAAACCACTGCGGCTACTCTAGCATGGGCTGTGCTCTTCCTCACGACTCACCCATTCATTCAAGCTAAATGTCAACAGGAACTGGATGACTATGTCAAAGAGCGTGGCATGCCTCGCTACTCTGATCGCTCCAAGCTCCCGTACACACAAGCGGTGATTCTGGAAACAGAGCGACTAGCATCGGTAGTCCCACTGCTTATCCCCCACCTCGTCACGGAGGATTTACATCTCCTGGGCTATGATTTCCCAAAAGGAACCTTGGTCATCGGCAACGCACAAAACATCAACATGGACGGGGGAAAGTTTCCAGAGCCCTTCGACTTTAGACCCGAGCGATTCCTGAATGATGGGCAGTTCGAATCGGACCCTGATATTACGCCATTCTCCGTGGGTAAGTGCATAATATTGCTGTGAGTGTTGCCCATTGAGCAACATGAGAAACACATACCACTACTCTGGAAGTCTCCTCTCCAGCCGTCTAGTTCTTCCCAAATTGCAACACGGCAGTGATTCTGTTTAATCCGCCTAATTACAAGTCTGTGTAAAGAATCGTTCGGTGGCGTATATACAAACCATACAAACTGGTACATTCTAATCGAGTACATACACGCCAACACTGTATTTTTCCCAGTGGGTAAGTCTATAATATTGATATAAGTGTAGCCCATTACGGGAAATAAGCAATATCAACCACTTCAAGTCCAGTAGTCTCTCCTCCTCAGCCGTCCAGTTTATTTTAGAGATTGTCGTCAATTCAGTCTCTATTGTTTGGTTGATCTCAAGTTGCAACACGGGAGTAATTCTGTTCTAACTAACCTGAATTGGAACTCACTTCAGGAAAAAAGATTTGTGGATCGAGAGATAATTCTTTGAAATACCTAAAACAATTTGGTTGGTATCAACATATCTCAGTATGTTAGTGTCCTTACCAAATGAGGCAAAATTCAACACGAGTTCACCCTCTACAATATCAGGGCTAAAACGGATCACTACAAACTTCTTCTCCCTTGCACTATTCGGTGTTGGAACATGCTTCCCAGAAATATATTCCATGGTGGTGTCTCAACTTTCAAAAATCATCCCTGGCGGAGGATAATTTGGGGCACCATTGTCGTGAGGTGACGAAACGATCCCCTTCATAGACCACAACTTGAGAATATTGGTATGTAGGCCTACGACTATGCTGTTAATCCTGTTATACACATTCATTGATCGCCCTCCTGGTTTTTGTCCTTTTTCTATATTTCCCTTCTGTATATGTGTTTCTTTCGCACTATTCAGTTTGATTAAACATTTGGTTGCACATGTCTCGATCAACTTTCCGTGGCATCGATGTCCAGTCCTATTGGCACAAGCATCGTATGAAGAAAGAAAGAAAAGGGAAATGACGTATCTGTGTCGTATTGGGTCAGTAACTCATCGTGGGCCATACGGGCAAATCCAATACAAGTACAATCCAATACCGGTACTATATTGGGTATCATCCATCCTCATCATAGAGCACCCCATCGAACATTTTGAAATCGGTAAAGTGTCAAGAATAGCATGTTATTGAACTAGGTTGAATAGCATGGACCAAATATCATTTCTTCTACACAATTCGTTTCCTAAACAGATTTACTGACAATCTACTGAGGAAGAATACAATGCAGGAAATGAAAACACAATGATGAATGTTGCTAATTGATGTACTTCGTGTAATTATTTTGTGGAACTGCTACCCACAAGCACTTACAATTGAAGATAACTTAACTATGGGATGTTGAACATGTCACAGAATGTTAGATACAAATATCGATAGGAAGAGTGTTATCCTAACCATAATTTATTGAGTCACATTGATCAGCGTGTCTAACATTCTGTGATGGCACTCAAATGTCACATAATGTTAACAACACCAATGAAAGGAATTCGGACAGTTATCGTTAGTGTGACACTCTCTAGAGTCTCATAGATTAGGGTTGTTAACATTGTGTGGCATGATCAACCCCATGGCACATCAGTTGTAATATACAGAAAGTAGCGCTATGTACTTTGTTTAGTTCCCACTTTGTTCGCAAGTAGAACATAGGTAAAGGAGGGTAGTGGTGATAATAACTCAATTTTGACTGAAATATAGGTTAACCACTATGGTATTCATCCTCTCAATTGATTGTGGATAAATAACTATAAAATGTGTATCATTCTTTGCAGGCCGTCGTGCTTGTCCCGGTGAACCATTGGCAAGGATGGAAATCTTCCTCTTCCTGGTCAGTTTGCTCCATAAGTACACCATCTCTCCTCCTGAGGACATCGAAATGCCGGATTTCAGACAGGGTGTATACGGCCTGACTAGGAAACCGCTTCCATTCGCTGTTGTACTTGCGAAGCGATGACACTATGAAC
>JAUOBX010196883.1:0-11941 GCA_032360705.1 Eupentacta quinquesemita
AGCGGGAATCGAACCAGCAACCTTTTGATCACCAGTCCAATGCTCTACCGAGTGAGCTAACCCTATGCCCTTACGGAGGTAAGTACTAACACCTTCCATCTCGCCGAAGTTCCCCTCGCTGGCTGTTAGTTTTTGAAGGTACTATTACTGAATTTTGAAAGAGAACGAAAAAATATTGGCAAAGTCGTACATCAATAACAGCAATTGATATTGCAAGCTGGGATGACTTCTGTATTGCGCAATCACCATGGTACAAACTAAATGAGATCTCTACCACACATAACAAGTTGACTGGTGACCCTGTCCTCTAGAGATTCCTGACTCTCATAGATCCTGGCCTGTCCAGCGACTCTGGCCCGCCCGAGGATCTTCGTGCTGTTCTTATCTATATTCCTTCCCCCCTCCGAAAGTACCATCTTGCCTATTGTTTAGGTCCTGCGTACACGTGTGTTTCCACTATGAACCAAACGATTCAGCCTCATACAGATATGAATCTGTCAATATACATATTTTCCGCGCGATTTAATGAATGTCGGGAAGTAATTATAAATAATCTCCCGAGACAGTGTTTTTCCTAATATCTTTGTCCACACAATTCGAGCTCGCTACCGACACGTCATCAACATAATTTCCATAGGTTGGAACTTACTCCTCAGTCATATCACTGCTGCACCGTACGTCAGTATACGTAATGTGTACAGCGATCAACAGGCTGTCGTGTGTTATAACTAACAACTACAACTGACAGCCCACAGCACACTCGAGCTCCGTCCGAGTGATAATTAACGAAGGGAGCGCGGTCAATTGGCAGGGAGGTCTTGAGCGAGCAGTAAGTTAACACAGATGTGAATGTAGCTCTGACCCGCAACGGGGACTGCATTCGTCACGGGGAATCGAATTCGCCACGTTCCACAATTTATGTGAAGTGAGGAAGGCATGTAAAAAGCATGTAGCTTTGTGACAGAAAATCGTATGAACGTCGGGTTTGGACTGATAGGATCAGCATTTTATACCTCTATACTACTAGCTCTGAACACGACAATCCTCGTCAAGTCCTTTTAACCTTTTTGCTACTTTTTGCAAGTCCTATTTGTTCGCCTACGAGGCAAACAGCTTGTCGGTAGTGCCACTCACCTGGGATCCGTCCACCGCCCTCGCATTCACTGTCAACGAATACATAATATGTCTGCATGCACCCAGTGACAGGCGACTATGAGTATTATCCAAGACCCAAAACCCAAAATGAAGTTCCGATATTGACTAAAGGAATGACTGATTCTCAGCTAGCTCATCAACTTCCATTTGCTACAAAACAAAATGAAAGAAGCTCCAAAACTGATGAACTATCAATAGATACGCCGAATGACCAGATATTCGTAGTGAAAAATGTTTCTGACAGGCGACAATGATTCATTTTCCGAGAACCAAAACCTCTGATGAAGTTACGATAATGACTGAAGGAATGATCGATTCTCAGCTAGCTCATGATCTTCGATTTGGTCCGTATTTGTAAATACCTTTGCTACAAATTAAAATGAAAGAATGTTCGCCACTGATGGTCGAACGATCTTAGAAACATTTACGATGTACGATGGAAGGGCCTGTCTCGTCATACTCCTGTTTACTGATCCACATCTGTTGGAAGGTCGACAGAGAGGCGAGAATGGACCCTCCGATCCAGACGGAATACTTCCTCTCCGCTGGAGCGATCACCTTGATCTTCATCGTTGGGGGCGCTAGTAGCGTAATCTCTTTCTGGAGTCTCTCGTTGGTTCCAGGGAACATCGTCGAGCCGCCGGAGAGGACGATATTGGAGTAGAGGCTGCTGCGGATGTCGACGTCGCACTTCATGATACTACTGTACGTAGTCTCGTGGAAGCCGCAGGTCTCTCGACCGAGGAGGCTCGGCTGGAACAGCGCCTCGACGCACCGGAAGCGCTCGTTACCAACGGTGACGACCTGTCCGTCTGGAAGCTCGTAGGTCTTCTCGACGATCGACGATCCAGATGATATCTCCATCTCCTTCTCGAAGTCGAAGGCTGTATAGCAGAGCTTCTCCTTAATGTCTCGAACAATCTCTCGTTCGGCTGATTATGAAACATGAGAAAAAACGTTTGAGGGAGAAAAAGTATCTTAAGTAAACATGTTATTGCTGCTACCACAAAACATGTGAAACTGGTAATCGACCGCTGAGTTACACAAACTTTTTGCTTATCCGGAAAACCTCTCTTCCAGCTGATGAAACTCGAAGTGGCAGATTAACTGGTTGAGAGCAAATTTACATGGGAGTAGAGATCATAAACAGATAAAGTGAGAATAATACTGACTCACGATAGTATCGAAAAGTTATAAATTGAGCGTCTTGTAGCAAATTTGATGTTCCCCAGTTGTTTGGTTATTCAAACGCGATAACTTGAGAGTGTCAGCAGTAATCAGGGACAAACTTCAAGGGAACTATAGCACCATATCTTAGACTTTACGAGTAGGCTATGTCGATCATTCCTCCACACCCGATAGCGGACGGAACGAATTGAGGAAATGCTAACAATGGAATTGTATCCTGATTATCATATACGCGATAATTATCAGTCATTCTTGAGCACAACTAGACATGTGCAGGCGGGTAAACTGCCCACGTACACATCCTCACATATAATTATTGACCTATGATGATCATAACATTTGTATAAACCGTGTCAATTTACCATCTGAAAACCTCGAAATCACTTTTTTGCAGTTTATGACTAACTAACCTTTCACCAAGTTTCGTTCAAATCCGCATAAGTTGGGAAAATCGCGGATATTACACACCTTCCACCCTCCGTGACCTTGATATGATCATCGAATTGTTCAGGACCAACTATAGTTCACTTCCACCAAGTTTCGTTCAAATCTGACGAAATTAGGAAAATCGCATAAAATGCGCAAATTTGACCTTGAAATGGCCGCCATGTTGTTCAGGACCAACTTGAGCACACACTCAACAAGTTCCGTTTGAATCCGACAAACTTCCAAAAATTTGGCGTGAATTATGCAAATCAGCGGCCCCCAGTATTGCAGCGACGCCCACTTTCGAACGCATCAATTTTCATTGAGAGGCGGACGTGTGTACCTATATAGTTGCGTGTGAATCGGATATTGCGTTGGAGAGTAATTGCGCTGAAGCCTAAAGCCTAAAGTTGCCGCAGCTACAAACCCTTAACCATAATATCCCCAGGGGCTAAACGCGGGTGCGTGTATGTATATATGTTAATGTGACGCCTGGCTTGTAGCCTTGTACTCGATAACTCGATCCCGCTCAGATGTTGGAGGCCACGAGATGGGTACACGAACCTTGGAACAGGTTGAAGGTATATATATGGTCCGAGAAGTGAAAGTCTGAGTATTCTCTATGTAATATATGTGGTTGTCCCCACATTTTCAAGTGTCTCACAATCTTGTATGTTTTATTTATCATCCCCTTATTTCCAATAAGGTTGCAGTTAGCAAGATTCGTAGCTTGTGGAAAAATTCTTCCTGCAGGATGGAGCCGTCTATATTACTATAAAGTATAGTATATCGCTTTTTGTTCATCGACATTCACACAATATGAGAGAAACAGACCAGACCGGTTTAGAGATTGATTTGGCTGTATGCGATGATCGTTGAACGTTAGTGAAACAGGCCCGAGTTTAAAGATTATGCGCAGCAATAAATATTTCATAGGAGTTCGAAAGAGGTGTCTCTAGTATTAATTGGCAATAATAGTCAGATTTCATGTCGCCGAGGTCAGCTACACTGATGACTCGCGCAGCAGGTGCTGTCAACTTGATTCATCATCTGTGGTGAGCAGCTGGGTATGGCCTACACTACGCCATTGGAGGAACCAATGTGTCGACCAATATATCCGTCTACTACTACATGGGAGCAGTTTCGCAAAAATGAACGCCACGACGGGAAATTGTTCTCACACCTCTATAAATTGAGGCATCAGACGGAGGATTCCGAATCGCGGATCAGTGACACCTTCAAATAAATTATCATAGCTGCAAGAATGCACGGGAGACTTCCATATATGGGCAAGACGGATTCGCACCGACTTGGACGTACTGTACGTAGAACAATGACTCATAGAATAAGAAGTATTCTAGGCAACAGTGTGAACAAACAGCGAAGCGTATAAATGAGCAACGCCCTTCTGAAATGATGGATAGGGTTCTAATAATAGCGTTAGCCTGGGTACAGCAACGCATATGATATATTTTCGCGCCATGATGCATGGAACAATAATGACCAATTGGTCAATATACATTTTAATGTTTAATAATACAACTTCGTAGGTGGGAACGTAGGCCTAAACTCGAAAGGGTACGAGGAGAGAGTAATCTATATTGTGTCCATTAGTTACAGACACACGTATATTCTTTGGAGAAATGGTTGGGACTAACATACACGTTGGTGAGAAAGGCTATTCCGAATTGCAGTTGTCGTATTAGCTTGAAGAAAAAAAACATTTAGAAAAAACATATCAATGCTATGTTAATAGTTGGTTTTATAACCTATATATATCCACGTACGAAAAAGTATTCCAACATCATGCAGTCTTCGAATGCGGTTATCGCTGGTTTAAAAACAAAGCTCCATATCGCGAACAAATTTACGAACACTCACGTTATTCCCGTGTATACTTAGACATGCATTTTTTACTAACATTATCTCGCCGCTATCGGATAGAGCTATCAAAATGGTGGGGAATATAGGATATTTGGTCTTCTTGCGCGCTCTGAGTCTAGCTCTAACATCCTGCAATTTGGTTAGGACTGAGTGAAGTCCACATCCATCGAGTTCTGTTCAATTATGACGAAGCTTGGAAAATCGCTTAGATTTTGATAAATTTGACCTTGAATCTTTCCGATTTTGTCGAGAATGAAGTAGAGTCGCCATCCATCAAGTTTCGATTGAATCCGATAAACTTGAAAAATCAAATTTGGCATGAATTAGGCAAAATAGGGGCGGAATAAATGTTTTGACGCCTACTAACGCTAAGTCTCGGATCAGTAGTGCGGAGCGTTCGAGTTATTGCGACAACGCCTGAAGTGCCCAGTGGTGGCGGAGACGGCGGCCGAGGCTACACCAGGAGCCGTAATATCTCCGGACACCACTTTTGTCGCGGGGATATAATAACGAATATTTCAGGAAAGGTATACATACATGCTCGTCCTAATGGGCGAGATAGTGCACACTCGTGACACGACACACGTAGACTATAATTAGGTCAGTGTTTTGGGGATTCGAAATCGGGAATCAGATTAGCTCAGTCGGTGAAGCTTTGGACTGGTGATCAGAATATGCTGGTTCGATTCCCGGCCGGCTGGCTTTTTCACCCAGGCGTTTCTGGGAGCCTTGTGAGGTGATTTGCAAAAAGTAACATGCGCCGTATGTTGCTGCCCTATTGGGAGGACCCCGGGGGACACAATGATGTAATACACAGTGTAGCCTAAGCGTATCAGGAAAGTACAGAAAGGAATACGCACTATATAAAGTGCGCTGTAGACAAGTCACTAATGGTCAGAGTAAAATTTGTAAAGCGCTTTGAGCATGTCATTGATGTGGGAAAACGCTATATAAGTACGATATATTATTACTATCATTTTTATTTTCATATGGGCCTAATCGCGCCTCTTTTCTACCTAATACAATCTCCATTACAAGAACTAGACCTGTAGACAACAACTCTAACTGTTCAACTGTTCAAAGGAGTATGCTGGCGCAAATTGACGAAGAGGTTGTGTTTCAACTCATACATGTGCCGTATTGTAGCTTGGGTTGAGCAGAGATAACATGACTTTTCTATGTCTCAAATCTGACGAACAGAACAAACTTACAATTTCTTGACACAATTGGGCTACTGGGAATCCAAGACTTGGGGCAAAATGCATCACTTACCAGTCGTAGTGAATGTGTAGCCTCTCTCGGTGAGAATTTTCATCAGGTAATCGGTCAGATCTCGTCCTGCTAGATCTAGCCGATTTATTGCATGTGGTAATGAATACCCCTCGTAGATGGGTACTGTGTGGCTGACTCCGTCCCCGGAGTCCAGTACGATGCCAGTTGTGCGCCCTGATGCGTACAGGGACATCACGGCTTGTATTGCGATGTACATGGCGGGAGCGTTGAATGTTTCGAACATTATCTGCGAATATAATAGGTAAGTTAGGTAGTATCATCCAGCCAGCCACGTACGTGTCGCCCTTGTGCGGGCCTGTATCCCCGCATAAATTATGTCAATTTGACCTCCAATGTCCTTGAAACGACCTTCAAGTAGTCCGGTACCAACTATAGCCCACAATCACCGAGTTTCGTACGAATTCGACGAAGTTTGGAAAATGGAACGAATTACGCAAAATTTACCTCCGGCGACCTTGAAATTGCCGGCATTTTTTTAGCCCCACCCACCAAGTTTCGTGCAAACCTGACAAACTTGACAGTCTTGTATAAAACCTACGGAATAGAGGCCAGCACCAACGCCCACTTTCGAAAGTTCGAATCCTTCCGAGATTCCACTGAGGACATGTGTACCAAGTTTCGAATCAATCGGATAAAACGTTTTCGGGACCAGCCATAATTCACACCCACTAATTTTAGCGATGAGCGCGTTCATGGCGTAGACCTATTTTAGGTTCCTCGGTTCAAGTGTTATCGCTCAGACCATTCAAGTCGACTTGTGGTGCCCTCGTTTACTGCCTACTAATGAAATGAGATTCCCTGGTTCCAGCAATGACTTTACAATTGGCAGTATCGTATTTATCGTGGAAGCCATACTTGTAATAATAAATAATTAGGAGAGAAAATCGAGGTAATTAACGAATTGCCTAACTCGGAAGAACTATTTCTTTGTTGGGTGGGGTAATGAAATCTTGACTTCAAAAGCTGATGTCTATTTGATGAGATTTTCATCACTATACTTCAGTCGTTTACAAACGCCTGAAGCTAAGAATCCATTGGTGCGGAACTGCGGATGCGGGATAAATGTGAACATATAATTCTTGCGAACATTGGAGAAATCTCAAATACAAACAAGCTCAAGTGTGAAGAAAGAAGAAAGACCCCCTTCGCTGCATGTGAAGTTTGGCTGTCATGCGGAGTGCGGCTCCCATTTTATTTTTATGATTTTGCACTGTCGTGCAGGAAATCGGTCATGCTTGTAGTTTTGGCACCTGAATGCAGCATATCCGTACATTTCCTAGTCACTACTTCCCGAAAATCCGACTCCATCGGACTTTTGCCGCATCCGCACGAATAGATTCCTGATGTAATGGCCACAATCGTCCGCTGCCCAATTCTCGAGAGAGACCCCTCTCAGAAGATGACGTGACTATACCTGCTGTTATTACACCCACATTACCTGATACAGATTGATCGCGAGTAGCATGGTGGTCCATTGATTTGCGCACCTCTCACTCAAACTGCTATAACTTTTTTTTATTATGTTTCGAATCCCTAGAGTAATGTCACCATGAGGGTCACCTCATCGAGCTCCGCCATATGACATATAATTGAAGCCTATTGCAATGATAATATGCGAGTGGTGAATTGACAAACAAATTGAGTAATTTGTTGTGTCCTACCCATTGATTTGCGCACTCGTCAGTAGATTGGACTTCATAATAATTTGTGACAATTTCTGGACAAAGGTGTACAATATGTTTGTTAAAACAAGCATTTGTAACATGAAAAGTACATTTTTCCAATCAGAGAACAATTAAAATGACCCCTGACTACGAAAGAAATTTGCCGATTTCCGTAGATTGGATAACAGCTTAGGCTACAGATTTAGTGTTGCTATGTATAGGACAAGTGCGCAAATCAAGGTTCAGTGACGATACTGTAGGTAACTTCATCTCCGTCATATTTTTAGCATATTAGCATGAAAGCTGTGTACCAATATATCATATGTTTGGGAAGAACACATTTTGCTGTTTTTGCTCTCAACCCTATCTTAATTGATTCATCGTGATAACTAACCTGTGTCATTCGTTCCCGGTTCGATTTTGGGTTGAGCGGTGCCTCTGTTAGTAGTATAGGGTGTTCCTCTACCGTGACTCTCAGTTCGTTGTAGAAGGTGTGGTGCCATATCCGCTCCATATCGTCCCAGTTGGTCACGATACCGTGTTCGATGGGGTAGGTCAGTGTCAGGATCCCTCGCTTGCTCTGGGCCTCCTCGCCGACGTAGTTATCCTTCTGGCCCATACCCACCATAATACCCTATCAAAGAAATATGTTAAAGGCCAATGGAAGTGCTGAACATAACTTTGCAGATTATGATTCCCTTTGACCAATATTTAGAGAAAATCCCACCACAAAATGTATTTCAGTCAATAAGACAGCGGAAATGAGGATAGTTCTAGTACTGCGCGATGTTTTGTCAATGTCACAAGGGGAAGGAAAATGCATGCTCAGTGTAAAGTCAATGCAAATTTGACTTCGTCAAAACTCTGTCACACGAAAAATGTGAGCCCAATATGGGAAACAGTTCACATTATTTTAAGGAAGATATAGATGCAAGTAATCATGGTCTTCGAAGGGAAAAAATCTCACTAATGGAGGGATGAAAAATCAGTAATAATTGTGTAATCTCAATAGGGACATCCATTTGGTTCCCTTCGTGACGTCATCGGACCTAACCTATAAATACAGATAACACAGAGATCCCACATGTTAGGAACTCCAAATTGGGGATTTAGGGGTATTCAAATATGCTCTTTTCATCTATGCGAGTTTCGAAGCAATGAATTAACCCTTCACCTGGCCTTTAAGGGTCAAATTATCGACTGGCGTACGTTTAGTTAGGGCCATCGGCAAATCTGATCTCATTACCGTATAGACCAGAAAACCTGACTGTCTTGATCGGGATGCTTCGGTCCTCCTCGCCGACAGAGTTATCCTTCTGGCCCATACCCACCACAGTATCCTATTGAAGGACAGGTCAAGGGGTAATCCATTCCTTTGAAACATGCTTAGATGAAAAGAGCATATTTCAATACCCCTGAATTCAAATTTGGGGCTCTCAACTTGTTGTATCTTCGTGCTTTCTCCATTTGTAGGTTAGGTCTTGACATCACGAAGAGAACCAAATGAACGTCCCTTTTGATCATACACAATAATAACTGACTTTCTATTCCTTCATATATGAGTGACAAGTGCATGTGATTTTCCTCCCTTCGAAGACCATAATTACTTGCATCTATATCTTCCTAAAAATTATGTGAATTTTTTTCATATCAGGTTCACATTTTTCGTGTGGCAGTCTTGAAAACGTAAACTTTGCGTTGACTATACTAAGCATGCATTTTCCTTCCTCTTGTGTCATAAAAAACATTGCGTAATAATATATCTACCCTAATTTTCTCTGAGAGAAATTGTTGGGGTTGGATTTTCTTCAGACCACAAAATCTTGCTGCCTTGAAATTGATCAGAATGTCGAGAATGTATGTGGTGTATGCGTATTGTGATCATGTTAAAGGTGGGGAGTCGACTCAAATCCCCAGTGAAATATTGGACGCTGCCGTTTGCATGACATCACTGCAAAAAATGTGTAACGGGACTGATTATGCATTACCACGAATTTTGTATAATTGTAATAGTTGAAAATATTGGAATCGAGTATTCTCTCGTTCCGCATGGTCATTATAATTATTTAGGAGCAAATTGCCTCGCATCACCCGCATGAATAATGAACGGGTCTGTTTGCAAAACAATCGTCCCGCATTATATCGGAACGAATTTCACACTGACTTATCATTGTGACGATATAACCGATTGGATACCGGTCAATAAACATCGCTGGGTAGGAGGTCAGAATGAAGACTCAGAATCCGTGACGTCAATAATCCATAGTTTGAGTTAAAAATAGTTATCTTGATTTATTGCATCTCGTCCAACTCTCTGATATTACTCGTTGACTCTTTAATTTTAAATATATTCCTCGAGTTGAATGAATGAAGTGATGAAGTTTACCTGGTGCCTTGGGCGACCAACAATCGAAGGGAAGACACACCTGGGAGCGTCATCACCGGCGAATCCAGCCTTACACATCCCAGAGCCATTGTCAACCACTACGGCAGCGATCTCCTCATCGACATTCGATGTTTCGTGCATCATCTGTTGTTGAAATTTATATAAGTTTATAAACAAACGAATATTAAAAATAATAATGAATAATAACAAAACTGTTTATTTGTTTACTGATTCATTAGATAATCAATTACGGTACTTGAATGATAAATTTATTTATTCCTAATGAATATTCCATATTTGTATTTTATATTTTCCAAATCGTGTTCCATAAATGTATTTTTTCTCTTTTCAATTTTTTTTGTATGTAGTACATGCATATGCATTTGTTTATTTATTATATCTTTTATATATTTTTTGTATGAATAATTTTTCTCCTCCCTCATTTTGTATATGCTGTACATTCATATGAACGATAATCTGTCATATAATGGGACAAGTGTAAATTTAGACTTGAGGTGTGAGAACTGAAGAAAGGTTACCAATCGACGATGCTCCAATAAGTGGAGGCTAGTCAGGCTACTAGTTAAACAGGGTTCTCGAAAAGTTTCCTTACTGTACATTTGAAATGATGGACACGATTACTTGGTACAGATGGTTGCCTCTCCCCAAGTTTGCAATCGAGAACACTTTTCCAAACATGTCTAGACAATTATAAGGATCATGACAGGGGCGTTGGCCTACATACGAACAAAAAAGTACGCTCCCCAGAAATAAAACTGTCCTCACCGAGGAAAAGTTTCCACAACTTAAATGAAATTCGATGTTACTCTGCATCCCCGAAACAGTTGAACTCTCTGTTTCTGATTTGCGAAATGTATGAAGATTTGTATCGAATTCCCCCGTTATTGACAATATTCATTTTGTTGGGATGATTCAGTGAAAAAAGAAGAATGACGAAGCGGGATCTCACATAGTCTTGGTTCAAGACGAAGCTAAACGAGAACCTCTAAAATACAGCTCTGCCATCATGTCAGGCCATTATACCTTTCATCAGTAATCAGCGGCAATACGGCGAAAGCATATCGAGGACCATACTGATATGGGTGGGATCTATGGGAACAGCTCAAGGGGACGGAAATGGCAGTTTTCAGTTACAGAGCCTTGAACATGACTAGGTCACAAACAGAAAACCACGGAGTCAAATAGAACTTAGCCCAGTCGTTTTCTGTGCTCGTAAAACTATTTTCCCATTTGAGTCAGGCTGTGGGCTTTTCAGCAGCCTTTTCAAGCAAATAATGACAAATTACTCGGGAAACACTTTGAGAGCTTAATAATTTCTTCGAGGAAAAAATCGTTCACGATTCTTTTATCATTCTCAGAAACAGAATTTCTCAGTTTTATGATTTTTCTAAAATATGTAATTGTTGGAGGGAACAATATCAATATAATGAACGTTCTTTGTTGATCATCGTGTTCAATAACTAATGATAATTGTTGTATCCTTTTCTTATCAGGTCTTTTGACTTGTTGTAACAGTTGTAAAAGAACATGTATGTTTATGATAATGAACAATGTCGATGGACGATGATACCCTGACCACAAATAGAAAATAAAGTCTGGTACTAGTGCAAAATGAATGAAAGGTATACATCATGCATTGTTACAGACTGATAAAAGATACCCTGATTGGAAAGCCTATATTAGCCCTGTATGATTGTTTGAAGAGGCCTAGGCTATTGGCATCAAGGATAATTTCAATTCCCGGAACATTCAACATATGCGGACCGCTCTCATCCATCACCTTCACAGGAAATAACGAGTTCACGGCTGTAATATATATGGTATTCTAATTATCAATGTCAAAGGTCATTTGAGAGCGCACGGAGGCCGGACTACCCGAACAGTGTATAGTGAACACAGCAATAGAGATATTGTTTCTTGGGGG
>JAUOBX010197105.1:0-11939 GCA_032360705.1 Eupentacta quinquesemita
TATCAGCCTGTATGAACCTCATTACCGCATTCCATGATAGTCGGCCTAAAATCAAGAAATCGTGTAGCAATCCGATAAAACAATCGTTGTAATGTGACCGGGCCTTTAGTCATATATGTTGTGATTAACTGTTTCAACATATAAGAGTAGGCTCATTGACAGCAGGAAACAATTCAGATAAAATGAATCGGTTACTTATATAATTCTAACGAATCAGACTAATTACTCGATGAACAAAATAAATTAAATTCAGCCTACTGCCTAACCATGTGGATATTGGATGAACCGGAACTAGACGTAGTTGTAGAAATACAAAATAAATTTGTTAAGCAACTTTTATCAACTTGAGCGAATTTAGGAAAGAAATCAATTTGATCAAAAGAAGTCCTGAGGACCAAAATGGCCAATTTTAAGGTAAGCCCTATTTATTTTGTTGTCCCTATGATTTGATGTCTGGCTTCATACTGCATCATAGCACCATACTGCCATATCTTTCAGAGACTATCAAAATATTACGAATAAAAGTATCAACATAATTAGTTTCAGTAATCGTCAGATGATTTGGCAGAAAAGGTGATTCGCTTCACAATATCTGGAGCGCGCACATTGTGTAATAAATAGTTTAACTCTATGACAACGTATGATAGCCATTATCAATCTCGTCGATGCACTCAGAAATAATGTGAATCCAACCTACCGCCTAACCATTGATATCTTAGGTGAATCAGAACTATGAATAGTTGTAGTATGAGAGAGAAGCAATTTTGAGCAACCTAATCAAGTTCATAAAGGAAAACAATTGAATCAAATGTCGTTGACTACCGAATATGAAATAGGAAATGTAAAGGTAAGCCCTAATCATTATGTTGTCCCTATGATTTGTCGTCTGGCTTCATGATTACGTTCGTTATAATTGCTGGGCCAACCGGATGCTATGCAGAAGAAGAACACATTTCTTTGAGCCGCCTGAATGGTTACTTTAGGTATATTTGCTTTTGTCGATTTGGTAGATTTGGCGATAATAATGCCGTGTACTTGAATGAGAAACTATTTTGTGTCATTGAAATAGGAATAAGATATAGGAACGGCTGTTTCACTGCTAATGGGTTTTCCCACTAGCAACTTCTTGCAATTCACTGAGATGAAACAGCTCCGGTTAGACCTTCCAGGAAGCATCATACTGTCTCCTGACTTGAACTTATTAGCAGACTCTCGTAATATCACGGTCGCTGATAATAGAAGTATCAACAAACTTAGTACTGGCAGGCTGTAGCTCTCAAATGAGTTGGCAGAGAAGGTGATTCCCTTTCATCACGAGATCTCTCAAATGAGCGCTCACATCGTGTGATAAATTCAGTTTATGAAAATGTCCGATAGTCATTAACAGTTTACTCGATGCAATCAGAAATATATTGAATATAACCCACTGCCTAACCCTCAATATCAATATCAACAAAGGAAAACGATTGAATCAATCAACGTTGGCTATCGATTCTGAGCCCTTTGATCTTCCGGTGAAGGATGGAATGAAACAACTGATTTTCTGGTTGCAAATGACAAATGGGCACGGTAGAATAGCTCACAGCATACGGACAAGTGAGACTCGAATTATCCGCTATGTATGTATTCGGTATTTCCTGGTTTTCATTCAGTGACTACTCATCTATTTTGTAAGTCCTTGTAAAAAACAAATATCACTAGGCCAATGCTCCTAGACCATAAGGTGAGGTTATAGATCAGATGGAGATTGCCATACCGACACACCTTTCCTATTCTAATTAGCCAATATATGTATGTTAACTGCACTAACCTTCCTCTGAGAAGTGTCTTCTCTGGTGGCATATGGCTACTATTCTATGGATTAGCTGGTCGTTCAGGTTTTTTGTTATTTTGGTAGACGACATTTCTTCGCAGTGGGAATGGTGCATTTGCTCCCGCTGTCTGAATCACGGTCAGGACAAATCAAATTCAGTATTGTGTAGGTAGCCCAGGTGACCCACTCTTGGAACTCTAGTGTAGTAGTCATCAATGTATATACATAATGTGTTCCTGATATTATGATGTAGTCCTAATAAGACTAGCGTGGTTTTGTTAGAATGAATGAGTTGAGAAGATGTACCGTATTTAGTACTGCGCGAGCTGTCACATACATGCACATGTTCACCTACACGATTCCCACCAGGACAACGCCCACCCATGACAATTTCCACTCGGACAAAGCCCACTCTGGACAAATTACAGGAAAAGGGAAAATCCCGCTCGGAATAATCCCTCTCTACGAGTTCTACTCTTACAGTTCCCTAATAACGCCTATGTGTGACAGAGAATTAACATTAAACGCGAGATTTGAATTCGTTACCTTCTGATCGCCTATCTAGAAACCATCGTCCAAAACGAATATATTTACTTGAAATAGTCATTCCTAATCTCCAGAGAAATTGTTTCTATAAGCTTGAGGAATGTAAATGCCCCTGATCGAATAAGGGGGTGCAAAAGTTGCTGGACAGTACTTACTGGAGAGCAACTACCCCTGGTGCCGTGGATCATGGTACGTTTCACTTTGAAAAATAACTCAACAAACACCCGAGCTACTGCTCAGTGACAGACCACTGCGTGTCAGTTATACCTTAGCCTATATATTGACGACCCTGACCTATTTTTCGTCGGGGTCATTTATCTAACGGTGACACGCATCATGTTATATTGGGAACAACGAATGAATGCCGGTGATTGTCGAATTATAACTGGTTCAGGTTCGACATAATGCTTGAGTTCAAATAGTATTCTCTTAAGATACGCACGAATACCCCAAGTGCATTTTGGAGTGCACGCATCGATCGATGAAATATGCCAGCAACCTCTGCTCCCTTCATCTTGAAGGTGAAATATGACAATGAGATCGTGTCCCCAATCAGAATCTCATGGTTAGCGCAGATGCGCGGGTACCTCAAGGAGTCAGAAGGGATGGGTCAGGCTCAGGCATGGGCACGTTATCACTCGTTTAAGAGTTGTTCGGTTTATTTGGAAACCATTGTGGCATAGGCCAACGATAAGTCTTTATTTGATCTGATGGTAAAGTGAGAGGAAGTGACACGACCAGCAAAGTGCAGTTGTTTCTCTGGTCTGGTCGCCTTCAGTCTTCAAACACACAACTATGTTTTATTGTAATGGAGCAAGAAAGGAGAGAAAATAGATCAAACACATACATAATATGATGCTTACATCGCAACTAAAACAGAAGAATTACACCTGCTATTTTTAGTTGAGTTAGGTAGTCATACATTATTTGAATGATCGAGAGATCAGGTTTGAAAAACCCCACACGTAGCTGTATATATGTGACAATCATTCTGGGATGCTCTATGTTAGGATGGTACAATGTATTATTCGTCCCTTCAATGAGATCTACCTATTCTAGTTTTCATAAATAATAATATAACCTTTCCAAAAAATCATGGAACCGATTTGAATACAATTTGAAAAATAAAATAACAATGAATATCGTTACTTCAACTAGAAACTGCCGTTCCGCTCCACATGGTCAGTATTTCAATACAGGTTTACAAGATCGATTTCATTTCAATATATTGTATTGTAAAAGAGGACTCCACAATAAATGTCGCATGTTTATGACTCTTGTTATTCGATGGTAAAAGCTTTTAGTATTGACCAAGCTACTGCGTCCCGGAAGTTAGTTTGCCATTAGCTACATCGACTGTAGTATTCGCTAGGATAGAACTAGGATTATTGATTGTTGTGTAGCCAACCACAACATTTGTTGAGACAGTGCCTAGATGAGAATCCTTCCGTCAACATTTTCATCAGTTTTCATCACGGACATTCATTTGTGGCGTTTACTGTTGTCCGGTAGAATAGTGCACCTAGTAATTTCAGTCTGATATAAAAAATAATTCCGTTACTAATAACATTATCAGGATAATCAGCAGTTTATTCCAATAGATGACAGCAGAAGAATTATACAAACTAAGACAGTTATCATGATCCTAAAATAAAACCATGTGAGACACTTATGCCAATGCTATCTAGCAAAATGTACCCAAATGATATCCAGCAAAATGTACTCCATCAATATGTAGTTAAAGGCCAATGGTCATGTAACATATTCGCTTCAAACTGGCACAGGGGAAAAGAGGGCATGTGAGAACCCCACAACCCAAATTTGAAGATGCTAGCATGTTTCATCGCTGAGTTATCCCAATTTCCTTTTTGGAATTGATGACGTTATGGGGGGCACGGCGCAAAGAACGCCGACAGACTCTACACACTAAATGCCGATATTTTGTGTCTTGATGACAGAAAGACGGAAAGTCATATATAACAAAAAATGAATGAGATTATTCTGTCATATTCTGTGAACAATTCGGTAGGTTTTTATCTGGATCCCATTCATGGTTTATTTGTTACAGGGTTATGAAAAGTACATTTTCGTATTGACTTTGTGTTACAGAGGTTCCGCGGTCCTCCCCATGATGTCACAATGCGTGTTGCGCTATAACAGTTGCTGCTCGTTTCGCACACTTATCAGCTGAATTATGAATTGCGGTTTAGATTACCTTAGTGTACTATCCCTGAGGTACAATATTATATGAAGTAATATTTCCATGACCATTGGCCTCACACAGCCTCATGAAAATGTAAACATTAGGATGCATAACAATGAACTAGACGGTATTCATGAGTTATGGTATTTCGCTCATTTTCTTCCACCTAAAACCCAAAGGCATAATTAAAATAAAGTAATACGAATGAAAATGCTCTGGAATACATTGGGTCCAGGTCCACTATGGGATCATCTACTTCTCTAACTGGATAGAACGTTGACGCAGCAGGATTACTATACATGAGGGATATATTGTACCGAATCACATAACTATTGTCCCTATGAACGTCAATTCAACATATTATTGTCAAACTATTTCATCTAACAATAAAATTGTTAGATGACAGCTCTCTGGTCAAACCAGCCTATCACTTGTGTTTTGAGACTCTTAAGCAGTCACGTTGAAATACTGCCCGAAAAGAAGGTAGTACACGGGTATCATAATAATAAGCAGTAGAACTGACAAAGTATTCGTACTATTGCAATGATGTTCATGTATAGCTCTATATTTTAAACGAAATCCAATGCTCTTGAGGAATAACGGAGTAAATTGAGAACACAATGTTGCCTGTGGAAGAGGCTACTAGCTCAGTGCAGAATCGTAACTAGGAAATAGTACGCACCTCCAGTGTTCACTTAGAGTCGATTTGCGAAGTTGGTAATTGGAAACTTGAGTGGGAAATGTGGGTCAATTTGTTCAAAAGATAAGGTACGTCATATAAACTGTCTGTAGCGAGCATATATATATGCTAGTGCGGGTATCGATAATAGCTTCTACCATCAGGGCATGATACATTCGTACAGTCATACTTCGACTTATCAATTTAGGTTTGAGGCAATGTGGCATTGATCCAATTATCCACAATCGAGCAAACCGAACGTGCTTATGTACGTAGAGAATATACTTGAGAAGATGGAGTTAATACCGCGCTTCTACAGCTCACTGGCATCAACACAGCGCAAGAAGAGGCACTCGATCCATTTAGTAGTGACATCGAGAAAGCACTCGAGCTAAGATCGAAACTCTTTAAAAAATTGATCTAAATATATCGTGCGGAATCGATTTATTAATTCCAGCAGTGTAGATGAGGGCAGCTCAGCGAAATGACACTGGTGCAGTGACAGGGGGAGTGTGCTAGAAGAGTAACAATACTGAAGGCAATATAGTAGCAGCTATAGCCAATACCATGTGTATTTTTTAACTCCTAGTAGATGGATACAAAATAACGAGAAAAACAAAATGCTTAGTGATTCTGTGGCCCTATACTTCAAAACCTGCAGCATAGTTAATTAATTTACAAACTCAGGTTCACACCGAAAATAATAGTGGTACTGTACTGAGATAACTACATACCGAACTTGACTAACTATTCTGGTACAACCAGGCATAAGCTCCATCAATCCAGGTGGGGCTAAGGTATCATGTTAACAAGTAAGAATCGGCAGAAATGATCACCATATTTCCCTATAAAATGACCTTTAGATCTTCACCAAAACATCATTCTTCCTGTACTGTTCATAAGGAAGCGAGATTTGAAATTCAGCCTGATATGATTTGGCACTCGAGGTTTTCGTTCAATCAAGGTTTCGAGTTACCGTGTTTACAAGTTGTTATAAACAAACCGTCCCATACACACACGCACATACACACGACATGACTACATCAATCCCTTCGACTCCGTCAACGAATATATATAGAACATCAATATCTATAGTGACGATTTTGACAATGACGTATCCATTCATTAAATGCTGACTTTGAGCAGTCACTAACATATTACAACTACGGATGTCCGTCGATAGATAATGATGACTGTCATGCTGAGTGGAAGTGAGGGGCAAGCACACCGGTGTGCTACAAGGTTTGTATGAGAGCTGTAAACTCGTACACACACACACACACGCACACCAACACACACACAAACTGCATATATAATGATATACGGGACCAGTTGGAACAGGACCATATCTCCTCCCGTGCGCTCGGTGGTAGTCCCTCTCCTCAATATTAATGCTTCTGAACGACTTTTTCTTTTGAAGCGGATACTTTGCTCTCCATGCCTCCTCTTTCTTCCGATGAGTTCCAGTGAGTTGAACATGTATAATCAGATGCTGCTGTTTATTACGATATTAGTCACCTGGGAGAGTGGGATTACGACAATATAGACTTGCCAGAGTATCTCATGTGTCTGATAAAGCTTTCCGAAAGTACAAATAATGATATATTATGTGATCTTTCTGCTCCTCTGATCAGTACACACACAGATCAGATCGGAAATTGTTCATATAGAGGGCGTGACGGACATGCGACAGACACTGATATTAGGCATACATTGCTGACCATAGCACCAATAGTACTGCAAGATAAAGTAACATTACAGTTGGCCACGACATGTTAATCTAACTAAGCTCAGTTTTTAGAAGGCCTCAAGCGAGTTAATTTGTAACTCAGGCCTATAGAGAGGAATTAGTCTCAAATAACGGACATTTAAGGGGACATCTTGTTAACGGATGGGGAAACATAAAATATTGGTGGTATTCATTAAGTCTTACTCCCAAGAGATGCGTTTGGAGTATCTCGTTTTAAATGAACCGCATGAACCGCCAAACGTTTGAAATTGTATATCCATGTTTCGCAGTCAATGGCACTCGCCCCGATGGTGAGATCTACCGTGCGACTTCGCGACCTCCTGACCACACGATGTCAGAACACCCACTCCCACTCTATATTGTTCTGGAAACAGGCTCGCTAATAGTTGTATAGCTCAATATGTGACGAGCATATTACAGCGGTTGCAATGGAAAATTGTATCTGGATGTGCTGCAGAGGGACCAAGGCATGATGGGCTTTCCAATCCCTCTTCTGCTGTTGGTCACCATAGCAACGGTTGCGATAGTTACACTTCTAATGGGGAGTTAGTTGCATTAAGGATACCCCCTGGAAGGGTACCCATGGGTTTTAAGGGATCCCATGACGAGGAACAGGCAAAAAGTTCCCGTTTGCATGTTTATGCGTTTGTGTGTCCGTCGGATTTTTATGGTTGTCCACAGATGTCGCAGGTTTTCAATGCCCAATCAAGACCAAACTTCACACAGAGGTGATTACTTACTAAATACATGTCAAATTTTGGACAATTTTTAACAGAAGTCATAATGACTCGAATGATCTAAAATGAAATGAAATGTCATTTGGGGGGGGGAGATTTCTTATTTTGGGTCAAATTGTGATATTTGGCTGATTTTCATACTATTTTCACAAAATGCATGGATTACATGGCTTGGATGATTTGAAACTTCGTCAAAAGGTGAAATGTCATAGAACATAGATTGTCCCACAAATTCGGGGGATTTGTTGGGGAAAATGCAGAATTTGGAGGGGAAGTCCACTATTTTGGGTCAAATTGTGATATTTGGCTGATTTCTTACAATTTTTCACAGAATGCATGAATCGCATGGCTCGAATGATTCCAAAACTGGATCATAGGTTTTCTCACTTATTTGAGCGGAACATTTACAAAAAATCAGACTTTAGATGGGAATCTCTATTTCGGCCAGCCTGTGATAATTGGCTGTTTTTTCTACAATTGTTCACAAATTTCATGGATTGAACGCTCGAATGATGAAGAACTTTGCAAGGAGGTGAAATGTTTTCGCCACAAATTTGGACGAACATTTTTGAAAAGGCAGAATTTGGAGAAAAATTCACCTATTTTGAGTCAAATTGTGATATTTGGCTGATTTTCTACAATCTTTCACACAATGCATGGATTGCATGGCTTGAATAATGTGAAGCTTCGCCAGAGGGTAAAATGTCATGAAACATAGGTTGTCTCACAAATGTTGGCGTTTTTTGGGGGGGGATGCAGAATTTGGAGGGGAAGTCCACAATGTTGGGTCAAATTGTGATATTTGGCTGATTTCTTCAAATTTTCCACAAAAGGCATGGACTTTCATTGGGATGTATTCAAAGAAAGCAAGTCTGCAACATGACTATGCCCGATATAGAGTGAACTACCCTACAGATGGAGACATCGCCATGGTAATATTACATCTTCACTATAGCTCGAAAGTTATTTGATCCACTAGTGCTTTAAGCAATACTTACTAAAGGACAATTTGAATCATTAAAGCAGCAGTGTCTACCTGTATTTTGCACCGAGTGCCAGACTGAGTACTGCAACAGGATACTGAATAAAATACAATCTGGATAACCGCAACACCACCAAAAGCTTTGTTATTGAGCAACGTTTATTTTATTACTGGTCCTCGTTGCAGCTGAGGATCAGTCAATGCCTTTCTCTTGTTTTACTGAGAGGTTCTTCACATGAGTACACACAATATGCCGGTACATACGAGATCACTCAATGGGACATGTTGCTATGCATCAACAAGATTGAAATATTTGATAGATACAACCTACAACGCAGTCACTGTCAGCCAGTGTAGGAGCAGTATACTGAATAAACTATGCATTGATTACTTCGAAAACAATATCAACGTCAATTGAATAACCTCTCACATGTATACGTCAATCTATAACATAGGTATTTGGTTAAAGTTCGCTTTGTCGATATAACAATCGAGATTGATCTATTCAATAAATTCGTTATTACCAATTCAAATGTTGAACTACAGTTTAGGATTATTTCCTCCGATTTACAATTGTTAAAGTAAATTACCTAATTCCTATAGATATACATATATAGATATATATATAGATATATATATTTTGCGATAATTTTATTATGGAAGAGAGTGTAGACCAGATGTGGACATTTATACAAAACAAATGATGACACAATACAAGAGCGAATGCAAACGCACCTGTCTCACAGTTATTTAGTCTGAATGCATCAATTAAAGGACTGTTTCGGTCAGTAACATCGCAGAAATGCAATCGACAATCGCGTCTGGAGTTACTAATAATCCGGCTGGAACATTATTCACAAGTAGCGTGTCTTAAAACTTTGGATTTCCCCAGAGCAAACCATCGCTTAAAAAGAAGATTGTTCATGACGTTGTAACATCGCACAAAAGGGAAACTTTCCGGAGAGTTCGTGCTTGCATGGTTTCTCTCAGCATCCCTTGAACTTGACTGGTGAACGTCGAGCGGTTAACAGCACCTGGGAGATGGAGAATCTACACAACTAGACGCTCAAACATGCTACATACACAATAATCTGTGATTTATTCAAAGAGTAGCTTCGTCTTCCTCGGTTTGTCTGGATTCCCGTCGTTCCAGATATGACGTATTAGACCAGCGTACGTCCTGCACATCATGGTAGAGACAACACAGAAAATGGCGCTTGAAGTACTGGCGGAACTGCTTTGAAAGTATGAACAGCAAAAGAGGACTGGAGTACAAATCGACGAAGACGTGGAGGGCTAAATACGCAACATTTATTTCTCTCTCAAAATAGGTAATCGACTTACCATGATCCTGTGACAATACAATCACGTAAAATGGTATCGACGTTACACACTGTCCCAATGTTAGCGCCCCGATAGTGAGAGACAGTCTAGCGCTCTCCTGATGCCGTCCTCTCCAGCGAGGATCACTACACGTGCCTGCGATAACAGCGGATGCGTGACTCTCGCGATGTAATCTCCACACCATGATGGAACAAACTGCTATAAACACAATAACACCACAGAATATCACAAAATCGAACAAGAAAACAAGGAAGGCGAATAGCTGCCCGATAGTGGCTGAGCCAACCCACAATATGCAAGTTGTTATAACTCCCGCAATCCAGGTGACGAATACTCGTAGCGCGGCAAATCGTCGAGAGTGGATCTTGCTGAGGATCTTTCTCCTCAATGCTTGGACGCGATCGTAACTCAGAGACATCAGTGTGCCTAAGATAACGACGTGTGACAATGTTCGAACCCCAATGACAAAATATGAGTATTTTTTTATTGAACACTCGAAAGTTTTACATGATATTTCGAACATGAGCATAGCAATTTGGAAGACAAATGCAACCATGAAGTTACAAATCAAGACGGCGTTGTCGTCTCTCCATAGTCGCTCTTGAACAAAAACATAGATAGAGGTCATGTCCATAAGTAATGCTATTGAAATAATTGCCATGAAAATGATGTACAACTCCTTTGACAGTTCCATTTCGATAGTTGATGAGGCTCTCTAATGAGATTGCGTAGCTTATTCGGGTCCTACACTCTGTCGAACTAACAACATATAACTATATATATAAATCACCATGATCTTCAGCTTTCCAAATACACCCGCATAACCGGATAACTGTACTGGGTGGGTACGCAGGTAATCTCATGCTATCTCACGTTGTTCCAGTAGCAGACCATTGATAGCTCCAACCAGCAATTTTGAAAAGTGCGAGGCGAGAACGATATGAAGTGGATATATGAGCTGGTTCATTTTTTATAGAATGTGAAAGGAATTGAGTATCTTTGAATTCATTATTGAGGTACAGGTATTAAGAAGAAACGGAGGCCAAGTAAGACATATTCCGACCGAAAATTTGAGGGTGTACTTAACTCAACGGCTGCGAAACCACCACCGCTGCAAAAAAACGCGTCTATTATCTCGAGCCAGATGAGATGTTGTAGTCAGTTTGCTATTCCACCCATTTTCACTGCTGCTGGTCGCCATAGCAACAGTTGCTATGGTAACACTTCTAATTGGGGTGTTACTTGCTTTCGGGGTACCCCATGGAGGAGTACCCATGGGTGTTGAGTGGTCCCATGACGACAGGTGAAATGGTTTCCGTTCGTGTGTACGTCTGTGTGTTCGTACGTTTGTGTGTCCATCGGATTTTTTAAAGGTTTTCCCCAGATGCCCAAAGAGGATCAAACTTCACACAGGAGTGGATATTCACAAAATACATGTTACCACAAAATATAAGACAACAACTTCGATTATGAAATCATAGGTACACAGATCCTAGGTTGTCCCACAAATTTGGGCGATGATATTTTGGAAAAATGCAGAATTTGAAGGATAGCTCAATTCCCATATTTTGGGTGAAATTGTGATATTTGGATTTTTTTTTATCAATCATGGATTGCAAGGCGTGAATGATTTCAGACTTAGCCAGAAAGTGAAATGTCACAGATCATTTTCATTTGGCGGGAATTCAGAGAAAATTCAGAATTGGGAGGGAAATTCTCTCATTTTGATCAGACTGTGCCATTTTGCAAGAAAGTTGAATGTCATAGAATAAACATGTCCCACAAAACTAGGTGAACATTCAGGAAAAAAATGCAGAATTCGGAGGAGAATTACCTTCATTTTAGGTTGTGATGTTTGGCTAATTTTCCACAATTTCGAAGCTCA
>JAUOBX010197216.1:0-11937 GCA_032360705.1 Eupentacta quinquesemita
TCTCCAAGGATAAAATACTATGAAATGTGAATAATCATTTCGTAGTAAATGGCACACCTGTGGATTGTTGTTCTCAATAGTTTGTCTTTCTTATGAATAATTATCTACTCATGGAAGAGGATAACAATTAGGTCACAGGGTGCTTAATTGTTTATACCAGAAGATCCAGCCACTAAAGTTGGGTGGCTATAAAGCCAAAGTACTACACCTCTTCCTAGTATGTATATGATGTTTAGGAACATACCTGCTTGGAAATATAAATCAGAGCCTATATATATTAAGTACAGGGGCGTACGCAAGGGGGGTGTTTCGGGGGTTCAAACCCCCCCCTTGACCCAAGATTTTGAGATTTTTTGCAAATAATTTTTTTTTTCTAAAAAATTTGAAGCTCTTTTGAGTGATTTTAGCCTTTTTTAGGCTCACACATTGCACCATTTTGCATTTAGAGGCCTGTAGTCTTGACTCAATCCATATGGCAAACTAAATCTCCAGTCTATATATGCTAATATGCTCGCCAAACTAGTGAGATTCTGTATGTATCAGCTTGTATTCATTCAGTGGTGCACCCACTCCAGGGATTGTTTGGGGTATTCAATTACCCCTACCCTATAGGCCTATATCCCCAAAGTTTCAAAGTTTATCAAATATATGACACTGTCATTGCGGTTTTATCCTCGACCATAATGCAGCCACCATTCTGCATCTCATTTCAACAATTACAAAACGGATAAGTGGAACATAACAAAAGTATTTCGAATCAATTGTGTCATCCAGCTGGAGGCATCATGAGAGGGCTACTATATTCTTTTTTCGAACCCTCTGACCCAATCCCCTCAATGGCAAATGTCACATTTACATGTCTCTATAATGTATGCACCATATAAACACAAAAGGACATAACAGGGCCAGATTCTGAATGTGTCCATTGTGTGCCAATGCAGAACCTAATCAGTCTGTATCTCCATTGCTATGAGTGCACAATTTAATAGTCAATTGATAAAACCGAATATTTTCATGGTTGGTTGAATCCCTTGCATGGTAACTGAATCAAAATTCCCTCCTTCAGAGACTTCATTCCATTTCCAAGCAGGTGGAATTTTACTTCCTGAGATTTTTGAAATAAAATTGGATCATGATGCATTTATAAACAGTTTTCAATGCTAATTCAGGTTCCGAAATGATCTATAATTTCGTCGAATATTTGGCAGAAGGGGTGAACCTGTGCCCCACTTTACTATTCACTTTGCATGGAGCTAGCCTCATTGTACAGCTATTGCTATGGATATTATTAGTATGGCAGTGGTGCATAAACTATTCAATATTTACATAGTTTATTCAATCTAGGCATCTTTGTGTATGACACCCTGAGGCTAACTGTATCTTTATTGTGTTGCTTCAATGTACTCTGGCGATACAATACTGGCGTGGAATATACAAAGTGTACAAAGATTGTTACTAGGGTGAGCCCATCTGAATCGACTGTGTTCACTCATATAGTGTTGGCTGCAGCCATTGCATAAGCTGACTAATATATAATTAAACTATTCGATATTTATAGTAGTTTTCATTCCATGTATAATTACGTATGATACCCCGAGGCTACTGCTCTGTTGTTGCTTCTGTTCAACATTCTTTGGCCAATACTACCAGCATATTACTGTGCTAGGTTAGCGCTGAGGAATCAAGTCAGGACCATGGGATTTCCCATAAAAATCATGCAATTTCAGGCTGTGGTAATATGTACTGTTATTTGATCAAATGGGAGGGGATTTCTGATATCATTCCCGATAACAGTGAGATCACTGCAGGGATATGGGCACCAAGGTGTAACACTGGGTCGTACAATGTAACGCTGCATGTAGCTACTGGGTAACTTTTTAAACCATACAATTCATTCATTTCACTCATTTTTGTGTGTGATATCACCAGGGCTACCGTATCTCAATTGTTGATTGCTTCGACCATACTACCAGAATATTAGTGATGTGTCAGTCCTACACTTGGTTCTTCCGTTACACTTAACGCAGTAACGCTGCTCGCAGCTTACTCTGTGACCTGTTAAAAACCATCCAATATTAACATTTGATTCATTTCAGACATCTTTGTATATGATACCCTGAGGCTACTGTTTCTCAATTGTTGCTCTAAGGTGATTTGGCAATACTCTAGGGATACACAAAGTTATTCCTCTTTACCACACCATTCTGTAACATTGTATCACACACTGTAAAGCTGCTTGCAGCTGCTGATCTAACTGTTGATAAATTTTCCCATATTTACAGATTATTCGTTTCAGACATCTTTGTATATGATACCCCGGGGCTACTGTATCTCAATTGTTGCTTTAAACGTTCTTCGGCAATACTACCATCTACCGGGTACACAAAGTATACAAAGTTTTTTACTATGCCAATCTGTATCACTGTGTCATCCACTATATATGCGATGCTTGTAGTTGCAGCTATGCGTAATCTGACTAATTTGGAGAGCTCTTTTATGACATTGGAGTACGTCCACCCCTGGTCGAACAAAGCTACATCAACTCGGCCGAGTCCGAATAAAAGAGACTTTATCAGGCCAAAAGTGACGGCAAGGTCATTTGTTTGTATAATACTGCAATACCGATATCGTTAATATGAAATCCCTAATTCGTCAGTTGGGAAACCAGACTGGAGATTAGATTGCAACATTTGGTCGATTCAAATTTTGATGAAAGAATTTGGGTAGCTTTGGCTTGGGGTCTGGGATTAAAATGTAAATCTCGACTGTTGCTTGGTTGCGTGCAGAATATAAAAGAGACAGGATAGGAAGAAATTTACACACACATAAAATGTTGTGAGCATTATTGAAATGGCAAAAGAGGAGTACTGTACATGTAGATGGCATGGCAGTTTATATTCCTCGTGCACTTATTGGTTGGGTAGGGAAAATTGCGAATTATGATTCAGCTGCCAATCCGGGCACTCCTTGACAGATTTGGAGAATTTTGTCACAAAGGAGGTAATTTCTATCATAACTATGCAAGGCTGTGCATTGCCCTTGTGGTTGCAATTTCATTTCGGTGTGCCACTCACGTGATCAAATGAGATAGTGCCGTGCCGCCATACAATCACCAGTGTGCAAGTGTCCGCCGAGGAGAACGGATGTGAGTCTGCCTCTCCTCCACACTCTTTTTAAACAAAGAAGTATCGTGTGCACGTTGTGTATACGTTTATAGTACTTCAGTTTGACAAGTTTGTACACGTAGTGTACCGAACAAAATCAAACTGAATGTCACTGTTTAATCCCGTTCGAGTTGCACAACTCGTGAAATTCCAATCAAACTTCGTATTAGGGTATTAAAGTCTCGTTTATTTTGGAATTCTATGGCATACATTTTCTGCAATTTTGCTCAACATGGCATCCTGGTTGAGATATGTAATTGTGTCTTAACTAGGTTGAGTCCCTTTAGGTTAATCTAAATCTACTAATGTGGGGACCAATATCAAATTTCGAATGCAGAGTCGAAGGCATCAGTCATATATATACCACATCGTCCACATGTTAGTTCAAATGCAACAAAAACTGCCTTATAGACTGACCAAGTTGTCTGGTACGACTAATTGTCTGATCCATATTATAGAGCACCAATCCTTCCACATTTCCACCTGTCCCACTATACTTCTTCCCCAGACTTGTTCTTCCCGTGTTACCATTCTACAGGTGTTAGCAGCTCGTTCACAAACATTCTGATTTCTGCTACCTCCCATTGCCAATTGGGGCTGAAACTTGCGGGGCGCTGTTCTAAGCGTGTGACTAGCAGTGCCTCATAAAAGGAATGTTTAACGCTACAGTGGTTTCTAACACTTGTGCTGGCATTCCCCTTTGTGTACTTCATATTGTCTGTTGTCTGTGCCTCATGGGTGACAATTTTTCACGATAGTGCAAACAACATAATTTTGTGACAAAACGCAAAATCTGTGGATGATACTCGTTTGTGCTAATAATTACGCTATCATGCTGGGCTTCTTTGGGTAATGGCGTTGAGATGACATTGGGCTGGTGTGTGTTTTCACCATACATGTTAACTGAATAGGGCTAATGTACATAAGTCCCTAGGTGACTAACTAATACGTACTGTACACTTGTACAGCAATATTGATGTGTGTACAGTAGTATTGATCAGAGTATAGTTCTAACTTAGAGTGCTCGGAGACTCAAGGTAGTGTTTCCAGATATGGGATGAAATCAGAATTTCCCAATTATTCATAGCTACAATTGTATTAAATATGGAAATTCTGGAGAAATTTGAATTGTAATGGACTCGCCCATGGACAAGTACACTGCTTGAACCGCAGCTAGGCTGGGTTGAGGCAGGGTCACAATGTAACAATATAATGTAATCTAATTGTTTTTTCCATTCTGTTTATATGTATTTATTTGGTTGTATTTTCCACTCTTTAGGCCAACATAGAGCACAAATGAACAGAGCAAAAAAAAACATACAAAACTGAGCAGCTTCTGTCTGAGTGTTGTAACTCACGGTTGTCGGGGAAGGCAACTTAAATGAATGCATGATGACACAAGGGTTACTTGATAATTTATGGTCTACAAGATTGGAAATACACATTTTCTACCTTGGCAGATTTCTCAATGAGACACCAATATTTATAGCCCAATCTATTCAACTTAGAGTTCCTCGTCTTCCACCTAGAGTAGTGATTTACACTGCATTTGTGGATTGGAGCTTAGTTAGAGGATATCTTCTTCAGCCTCCTCAGTGTTCAAGCAATCCCCACGAATGACAGCCACTAGTAGCGGGGTATAATTTACTGTTGTGCATCCTCTTGACATTGTAATTCTGATGTAGGAAGCTGTGCTGTATTTACCTTCCATCATCTGTCCTAGCCTAGCTCGAAACTCGGGCCCTCAACTCGATGAGGCGCATTGAGGGTTCCAGTTTTAATTATTACGTTGTTTCACTTCTACTGGCACCTTTGGCTGTCCAGTAAAACAATCGGTTGTCTCGCCTCACGTCGTAAACCACACCCTGTCACCAATGGTATGCCATGCATCGAAAATGTGTGGGCCCTCCAAAACCGGTTTCAAGGACATTTTGACAGAACATGAAGCCTCCACTGAATGTGAATGGAGGTGTTACACAAAGAAATATAGTATGTGGATCGCCTTGATCCGTCTACAATTTTGTTCTAGCAGGAACTTCTTTTTGAGCAGTTTGTTTAGCTAAATATAGTCAGGTCACTCCAGTGTCTTCAAAATGGAGACCTATTTTGGAAAGCTTGATGCATCTATGTCTGTCAGATAACTGAGATAAGGCATTGGCATCCCAAGAGTTTGTCATCAATGGGGTTGGAGGTTTGGGGTCTGTCCCAATGTAAGGATGGTCTCATGATTTGGCAAAGAAGTATTTGGGCCATCTGGACTCCCGAGTCCTGCTATCTCATAGAACAGCTTTGTTGAATTTCCAATTGGACAGTGACAAATAATTTTTTTTGGCTAAATGTTCATTATTCACTTGGCTATGGGGAGTGGTGGAGTGGTTTCGACCCTAAAAAACCATCTGTGTGTAGGCAACTGCCAACTGGGATGGGGCATTTATGACGGCTCTATTTCCAGAAGGAGCTAATGGCTTCACTCTGGACACTAGATGAGGCGAGGATTTGTCAGTGCCTGTTCTCCAAGCATCATAGCATTATGTGTGTATGAGGGGAAATTGCTAGTTTTCAATGCACATGTTGATATTGTAGTTGTAGAATGCCATTCATTCCTGTCATAGAATCACTCGCATTCGCTTCCTTGTTTTGTTACTCTGTGTTTATAGGCCATGTCGTTATGAAGTCGATACATTCCGAGGCCCAGAATTTCACCCAGATGTGATGAAAGCCCGGTAATAACTCTGCCGGAAAATGTCACATTTAGTCGGGGTCGTGAAACTGATCCCATCTCCTCCCACTTGTGAGGCGAAGAGTCGAGTTTGTTTCAGCAGCTTCCTACATCTTACAGGTGATTGTCCTGAAGGGATGAGGTTTGTTATTGATTATTGGGGGCGGTGTCCAACTGTGGCTGTCGCTCACGAGTAGAGGAACAAGAGCGGATGAATCATTGACACGATTTGGATGTATGGAGCTCTCCCGCCTACCCTAGCTGCATCTCATTTCAGTGCGTTTGGGAATGAGAAGGATACAATCAAAATTTGTGTCAAAGTCACTATTATGCAAATATGACCCAATTGGTCAAGAGCCTTGGTGTAATTACAAGTTGATCTCGTTTTAGGCGAGTCGAGGGGGTTTTCGGACTGAGATGACAGGTAGAGCAGTCTGAGAATCTAAATTAATTTAGTGATGGTTGCCAGCCTGTCTAACAGATTTCATGTGTGCATGTTTACTCAGTGTATACAAAGATAACCAAAGTGCTGTATAATTCCAATGCTTGCAGAGAAACTTCAGTCATGTGAAGAAGTGAATTGTGCTTGATATCCCCTATGAAGAGGCATATTATTCATTCATTCATTCATTCAGACTCCTTTCAGGCGCTGCTATTATTCCACATATCATCAGTTCAGTGAATCTATATCACTACTCTCTCACCCTACATAGTAATACCTTGCACCCGCCCCCGTGCGCTAGCTACTCCTGGCAAATTTCACCCTGATCTGGCAACCCTAACGCCCTTCTAATATTTGCCAGACTTATGTTTAAAAGCTACTTTTGGCGCCTGGAAAAATCAGAAGGGAGTTAGAGTCCTTCATTTTGTGGAATTGCGTTCCTGCTGACAGTTCTGAAGTCTGCCTGGACAAGGAAAAGTGTCCACTACGGGGAAGTTTCAGAGCCCCTGTATCAATTCTGTTGTACATTGCCTTGGGATCCAATCATCTCAAATGTGTTCTCACTTGTGGCCGCTCCACTCTCCTCACATTGTTTTCAAGAGCAGCATCTCATAACATGTTCTGTTAATAGTGAAGCAACATAATGGGATTCATATGTAAGTCATAAATTGTAATGCCCAAATTGACTTCCAGCACTGTTGTGTCATGCAAATCCACTGCACACACAACAATGCACTCTCATTACCATTTTGAAGCACTTTGGGATCGCATGGCCTAAATAAATGTGAGGCCAATTCATATCTGAGAAAGCCGAAGTCATGTCAGATTGTGCATTAGCTGGGTTGTTGGACCTTAGGATTCTGAATTGTGACAAAGTCCCACTGGAGGCATCACTACTTACAAATTATCCATCATGGTTGAATGCACAGCTGAAGGAGTTTGACATGAAGAATTCATTTTGCCTCCGTCTGGGCCTCTGGGGGTTATGCATTTGCCCCCCCTTCAATGAAAAAAAAACGATGCAAAATATAATTCTGAATGAGGTGGCAAAGTCTTACTGGAATAAATTACCATTCACAAATCCATGCATGGGTCGTGCAACTCGTGCTGAAGGAATTGGACATGGAACGTTTATTTTGCCTGAGCTGTCTGGGGTATCTCCCTGCTATGTGCCAATAAACAGCTTTATATTCAAAATAGAAAATTGTTTCTGGAATCCCATGCATGTCTTCGCTGGGTTTCCATGTTCTGCATTCTACATGCCAAGTACATACTGGTTTATGGCATTTATCCAAGTCTGATTTACCTGCCCTAATCCACCGCCTCTGTATTTACTGATGATGCGGTTTCCCCCTTACACATCATCCTTATCAGGCATCCTTTGCTTTGATAAGAGGGGGCATAAATTCCTTGGCTCACTTGGAATAGGGGTTTTGATAGGTTTAGATTGTCTCCTGGTTCGACGAGCCATGACTTTGACAGTGCCAGAGATTTATGGCCGACTATTTCTGTAGTTGTTTCAAAGGTGTCAAAGGGAGGAATCCTATTGTATACTGTATAGTACATGCATACATCCTGTACTTTACATTGGGTTAGAGTATCAGGGAATAATTTAATGGATGTCTTTAGATTTACCCTTTGATTTATGTGGCATTCAAGGAAAGTGGAATAGAAGAGAGTGTAGTCAATAATAGTGTATTCATTTCATCTCGCCATACATAGGAATGTAATGTGTTGACGAAGGAAAAAACATCTATTGGATTCCCATCTCCTTCTAAATGAATTTCCATATGAAGACATGGGCCTAATTATTATAATGAAAGTTCTATATGTGTTCATATTGCAACCCTAGGAGCTACGCAAATTGCTTCATGAGTGAAACACAGATCCAAGAGTTCTACACGTATGACAGCTGGCTCATCATAAGGCCAGCCATGGTCTTCCTCCATCTTCCAAGAAAAGTCTAACTAGCCTCGTTTCTCTGCTTCTCCCCTGAAACTATCTTCCTCAGTTACCGCAATGATAGCATACAACAGCAGTGGATATATTAGGCGCAATATTGCTTTGCGTATCCCCAAGCTTATAAGCTGCCAGCAAGTTGATTCAAAGTTGACAGACTCAATGAATGAAATTTAATGATTGAACAAAACCCAAATTTGACTGCCATGAGGATTCTTTGTTCCCGAGTGCTGATGTTATGGTAATTTCATGTAAATGGCAATATATTCTGCCTCGGCAAACCACCGTGCTCCTCGATTTCTAGCTGCCCAAATTAATATTGTCACTCTTATTTCCTGACAGTAATTGACTCTCTTTGCAATTCAATATTATTTTTGGTAGTCTGATTAACCCTAATCTGAATGCAATCGTCATCAGGTGCAAACTATAGAAACTCAAGTAAAAAAATATTAAATGATAAATTTGGGTCTTTACCAATTCACAGATGAATAAAATAGAATAGTCCTGCATTCCTACATTTTGAGCCGGCATGTTACTCCTGCCAAGAACTAGTAGTGAATAGGATTTTTTCTGTGTATTTCTTATTTCTGTGTGCTGCACAGGTTGCTAGTTGGGCTGCTGCGCATGTGATTTCATGAAGTTAGAGTACAATTTGCAGAAAAACAGGAGTTACATACATACAAGCGACCATCTCCCCCTCACTTAGCTTAGGTGCATGTTGAAAAAATAATTAGAGGAATTTATATATCGTCACACGATACATTTCAATTGGAAATAATGACAAACTTCAATCAATTTTTGTCAAGCTCATGGTGTATTGAAATGGTCTCTTCAGATGTGAGAGCTTGAGCTGGGGCCCTAACACAGGCCCCTGGACCCCATGCGGAGCCGGAAGGGGCACTTTATGCTCCCCTTCCATCAATCTCCAGGTCTGCCCCCGTAAATGGATTCCTATTATGCTATTATTACCTTTCACTTGTTCTAATTCAATGTTGGATGACCTAATATTCTTCTCCAAAGTGGTCTTCACTTCGAGGTGTTCCTAAATGAGTCATTGCACTCAGCCCTATGAACTTCCAAGAGCTCTGATTCATCATTTGTGCTGATCATTCAATTTAACTATATCCAGACATAGTTGTTATCTATTAAAGAACTCTTTAATACTTTCAATGGTCATGAATCTGAAAATATGACAAATGAGATATCAGCTAAGTTAATTATAGACAAAGAGCATGGCGTTTCCTTTGTTCCACGGGAGTCTGTGTTGTTTGACGACAAATATGCCTCCCCTAATCGAATGTCGTAAATCTCTCCAAAGACATTCGGGTGTTTCCTTTCAATTACTCAAAATGTCTAATATAGCAGTGTCATTTTGACGTCTTGTTTCTTGTGTAAACATTGCAAATCAAATTTTTCATTAACGACTGCTTGAGGTGGCAAGGCAGAACGATGAGGACGTTCTCATTTCTATAGAATGGCACGATAGACCCTATTACCCTAGTGGCAGCGTAATCATGAGGTAATTCATTTTCATGTTCATATACCAAGTAATAACCCAGGTCAAAGTTGTAACTATAAGATATATGCCAATGATTAATGTCAAAGTTTAATTCAACTCAAATGTGTCTTTTTTTAATTCAATTTTCAATTGATTCAATATTAGAACCATTCATTAATTTGGAAAACTGCAATTGTCTGTGAAATCCCACATCATTTATTCATGCACCACATATAGGACATTATATATAATACACCTCCTTTCCCACACCTAAGTAATGACATTTTTGAAATTTTGATTGAAATGTCATTTGCAACTCATTATCTAAAAGCACCCCAGTCATGAGTCTGTGTCTTCTCCCTCCCTCTGTTCATATGATTCAAAGTTCCATATTTCCAATTCCTCCATCTGAACTTGGGTGGAACTGGTTCCATGTTTCGTCCACAGATTCGATTCATTCGCCAGCCCACTCCGATGTTTACAATATGCAGGGATGCAGATGGGGGCCTCAAATCCATCTTAATGTTCCGCAAAAATAAACATGTCATATTTCATAGCCCTGATCAAATTGGTCTGATGCATGTTCGGGGTGGAGAATGCCAAGTCTGGCTTCTGGTGAAGACGTTATCTGGTGCGGTATTTGTGGTGACGTGCCACTCTTGAAGGTTTCATTGCGCGCAAACGATATGGTGAGGCTGTTTCGTGATGAAGCTGGAGTAGTGTACAACGTAATGGAGATATCTTTCGAAACTCCCCTGGAGAAAACTATGAATCCTTTCACCATAGAACTCAACTGATATTTCCCCCACACTTAGGGACAATAACATAATCAGATTGGGTGGAATTACAGAATTTCCAACTAGTTATGGCAGTTTAAAAATACCCCGTAACAATAAGTCAGTGTGTGAGATTTTGTCTTATCCCAAGAGTATAATTAGGTTTAGCCACTGTGAGCATGCGCATTGATAACCAGGAACTGGCTCATTTGCTTGCTAGGAAGCCCAAGCGAACGGGAGGTTGGGAGCTGACTCTTGCTACCATACATTGTGCCTGTTGAAGCTGACAGTAAGAAGAGTGTCATGGTCTGCCCCCTCGCCAGGCCTACAATCTTCTGTTCAGTAAGTATCCCAATAAAAACATTTACTGGTTTGTGGCCCTTCTGTGAAATGTCTTCATTGGGGATGTCTAAATAACTCCAGGGTGGTAAATATCCATCCACAAAAGCTATTGCTCAGATTGTGTCGTCTCGATTAGTTCCAACCAGGCGGGTTTGGAACTGAGTTCAAATGTAATGCCTAATGTGACCCCTTGCATGTTCACCAAGGGCTGAAGCAGTTGCACATTTGACTCTGTGTGTGTAAATTGAGTAAATTTAGGAAAGTTTGTTATACATCCAGAATAGAATGTGGTATTTGGAAGAACTGAAAATCCTCCCCTCTAGCGTTATTACATGCTGACAGCTACTTACAGCTGGAAAATATGGTACAAACTTATATGGAACTATGTAGAGGTCATGGCCTCCTTGGGAGGGGGTGCCCTTTCTTTGAAAACATTCAGCCAAAAACCAAGTTGGCAACAGTAATGCAGCTGTCATTTGTCAGTCCCATGTACCATCAGATGTGATGTGCAGGTGATGTGCAGTGTGGCGCAGTCATTTACCAAATATTAATGACTCGGGGTACCCTCACTTTCCACTAGATGTCTGATACAAGCCATTCACAAGTCCACGTGGAGCGTGGTAGCGGCCACTGGTAGCCCGGTTGGCAAGAGCGTTGAGCTAGTAATTCAGAGATTACGGTTTCAAGCCCGCGTTGTACCCTTTTCCTGATTGCTCACAATGAGTGAATTAGGTGATTTGTAGATTGCCGTCTGCGTGTACTGACCACTCTCCTCGCCTTGAACACCTCCTCCCACCCGTTCCGCATTTAGGTCACGTTTCAGAGGTATTGCTTGGTCTGTGAGTCTGGCGAGGGTTTGCAGGTGACAATGAGTGCTATATCTGGGTATGCACCCTTGCCAGCTTTGATGGGATCGGTACCGTGTCTGGCGAGTGAACCATTCATTGAACCACAAAAGTTTGCTCATTTCATTTAATTATATGTCAGATTTAAAACAGTTCTGTGTCATTTTCATGCAGTCATGGGTGGTGACCCTG
>JAUOBX010197438.1:0-11936 GCA_032360705.1 Eupentacta quinquesemita
GTTTTTTCACGCCCCCCCCCCCCCCCCCCCGTTCGCACACCTTTAATTACGCCATGTGATCAACTTTTGTGGCGTCTAATAATGTTGTCGGATACTAGACAAGTTTTTCTTTAATATGATATTCTTTGCAGGGACACCCGGTGTCGGGAAAGTATATTTTTAATTTATACGCCCTAGAGGCGCGTTTTTTTTGGGGTGCTTCACGCCCTAATAACTCAGCCCATGAGCATCGAGTCGCCATTGAAATCAGCGTACCCGAAAATACCCGACATATTATTTTCGTGAATGTCGGACACTCGGGGGCTGAGTTATCCGGGCGCAATACGCCGAAAAAAACTACGAGCGCCCGGCGCGCAACATTAATGTATGCACTTTCCCGACACGGGATGTCTCGGCATGAGGGGCATTATCAAAGATAAACCTCTCTAGTATCGGACAAAGCTATTGGACGCCACAAACGTCGAGGCAGACTGGATTGGCTGCACTCTTTGTGGAGGGATGAATAATAGAGGGCGCAAACTGTGATAACTCTGCTCACCAAGGTCGGTAAAGGGTTAAAAACACATAGTCGGATAGAACTTGGCAGGATAAATCCAATGAATCTATTTTCAGCCTGGTCGGACCCTGTTTGGCGGAGTGAGCACAGTTTGCGTCCTCTATTTTGTTAACCCCCTACAAAGAGAGCAGCCAATCCAGATTGCCACAACTTTTTTGTGGCTTTTTACAGCTCTGTCGTGGACTAGAGAAGTTTATATTCGATAATGCCCATATGCTGAAACATTCTGCGCCGTAAAAGAATATGAATTAACGTTGCGCCCTGGGCGCGCCGTTTTTTTTTGCGTTTTGCGCCCCAATAACTTAGCCCCCGAGCATCCGATGGCTTCGAAAATACCATAATTGAAATCAGCGTAGTCGAAAGTACCCGACATACTATTTTTGACGCGTTCGAACGCTGTTTAGATGGTTTTGGCAATTTCACCGCCATACAGGATGCGATCATTTTTTTCCCTGTTCAGTATCTATTTCGTGCGCGGGCCATACCTCCGCCATACATTGTTCGATCGAGTTGAAAATAGTCCCATTCGATTTCGCATGCCAAGTTCTATCCGACTATGTATTTTGTAACGCTTTACTGACCCCGTTTGACGGAATCTCGAATTTGACGGCCATTTTGCAGTACAAAGACAGCAGCCAATCCAAAAGTTGCAGTATTGTCCGGGTTTTCTCCGGCACGGTTAATCCGATGGTGCTATTCTCATTTCATTGCGATGTACCAATACGGAGATATAGCAGTATAAACATTGGGTAGGGGTAATATAATATTGCGCACTCGGCTGAAAAGGGTTAAGATACATATTCGTATAGAACTCGGCGTGAGAAATCCAATGAAACTATTTTCAGCCCGAGCGGACCTTGTTTGGCGGAGTGAGCACAGTTTGCACCCTCTATAGGATTTCTATACACAGAGAGCAGCCAATCGAGCATCTGGTGGCTCCGAAAATATCACCATTGAACTCAGCGTAGTCGAAAGAACCCGACATACTAGTTTCGTCGAGTTCAAACGCTGTTTAGATGTTTGGCAGTTCTTTGGTGAGGTCTTGGTGTTTCCTACGGTAGATTCGAATAATGGCACTATTTCGTGCGCGGGCCACAACTCTGCCGATCAACGTTCGATCGAGCTGAGAATAGTTTCATTAGATTCAGCATGCCGAGTTCTATCCGACTATATATTAATTAACCGATTACCAACTCATTCAGAGGCTATGTTTAATTAATTGGTCATATTAAAAAACAATTTCACGTGGATCTACACTACTCCACACTTTTCGTCAAAAATAATCTGGGAAATCTGGCAACCCGATAGTTTCTGGCTCGTAATTCAGCCAAACAAGGTCCGATTGGGCTGAAAATAGTTCTATTCGATTCCTCGTGGTAAGGTTCATCCGCGGTGTATCGTTACCCTCCTTAACCCTCCAGATACCGAGGCGCATTATTATATTACCCCTATCCAGTTTTTATACTATATCTCCGTCAAAAAAGGTCCTATAGAGCTGAAAATGGTCGCATTCGATTTCTCACGTCAAGTTATATCTAAATATGTATTCTTAACCGAAAACAAAAATGGCAGATTCCACAAAAAAAAGTTGCGAACCGGGTGTCCCCGTGATGGAATTCGCAATTCTTCGATATGACATGCCCCGATCCGCTAATTTTCTATGTCAAATAATGACGCCCTAGTTCACATATTTTACTTGCCTACCCCCCACCCCTCACTGGTCAAAAAATTAGGGGGATGGGGGCACGGGAAGTCACTGCTGTAGAGTGACCCACTCATTATCTCTTTGAAATTGCAAAATGCTCTGTATCTCGTAAGAGATCTACTACATTTTTTTTGGGGGGGGGGGGGGGTTGGATACGGACCGGACCCGAAATGTCAACTCTGCCACCCCCGGGAAGGGGGTCAAAATTATGAGTTCGATTCCAACACAGGGCCGACTTGCTTTTTCGTTGCGTCCTTAGGCAAGACGCTTCATCTCCATTGCTACCAGTGAGAAATCTAGAGTACAATCTGTGCCCATAGCGGCTGCAACATACTCCCCGGGATTGTCAGAGTGCGTACCGTTTCCTATGATCGGGGTAATATATCTGTAAAGTGCTTTGAGACAGCTGTAAATCAGTGATAAAGCGCTATATAAGCACAGAAGATTATTATTATCAGATCGCGCTCTACCGACTGAGCTAATCCGATCTACCCAGGCTCTTCCAACCCTCTCAGATCAAGACAATTAAAACTAACTGGGCGGAAATAATGTGAAACGGTGGTATCCATACAAATGACTGAACTGAATGGTATCCCCTGGATGACCTATCGACCATCGATAGTATTGACGAATCCATTCATTCCACCTTTATAATTCGACACCCGAGGTCCCTTGGGACCACCAATGCGAACTGATTAGCCAACAGGAAAGTCAGCCTATCTCCTCACTACATTAGATGAGAGAGCTCTCTTTGTAAACTAGGCCACGTTAGTTAACTTTTTTAATTAGCAAATTCGTCAACTGCCAATAGATCTTGAACGAGAGATGTTGCTATGGATCTGGATCCATGGCTTGATGTCAAATGTAGAAAATATGGAGTCTGCAAATTTTCACATCAATATCTCAAATGATTCATTCGTTATCAATTTTTTTCTAGTCAAAATTGGTATTTTTTTTCAAAACGAAGAACAAGAATGAAGGCACTTGAGATATTGATTTGCAAGTATGCTTGCCAAGTATGAGCCCTTTACATCTTTCGTTGAAAAGTTGTGTTTACGAGGATTTTAGACTTCGACCAACATGGACAGGCCCCCCCCCCCAAAAAAAAAAAAGTGGTCATATACTCCGTATGGCCAACGTTAATACCAAGCATAAGCGTCGAAAAGTTATCCTGTTGGTTTTTAGACTTTGACCTCTGTTGACCTTTAACCTGGCCCAAATACAATAGGGATCATCTACTCCATGTGACAACCTTCATGCTTAGTAGAGTCCTCTGCATCTTTACGTTGCAGTTATCGTGTTTACAAGGTTTCAGACTTGTTGACATAGTTGACCATGAACCTGACCCCAAATGATCATCTACTCCATATGGCCAACCTAAAAGCCAAGTATTCGCCTTCTACATCTTCGCAGTAAGCACTAAGCAGTTCGCGTGTTTACAGGGGGCGTAACGGATACACACTCCAGCGTAACCGCATCGATTCCTTCTCTCTCTGGCAAGGAATAAAACATTTGTTCTATTGTAGGTTTCACAACAGGCCGCAGCACGAATGTTGCCCTTTTCCTTGGGCTATGGATGTTAGTTGCGAACAGCCCAGGGGTGTAACCAACTGTTAATTTTTTCATCATGTGTCCATTTTTCCAGAGGGAGGCTGCATTCACTATACCGGACCGATTCCTCCGAACATCCAAAGAAACCTGTCTGGCTGACTAGAGTAGTGGATATTAACAACAACAATAATGAGAAATGTCTTTACTTTCTTTTATTTTACTTTTTCGAAGGAAATGAGAGAATGAGGACAACATAATAGCCAAAAAAATAAAATAACATAAACAACAAATGAATAGAAAAGGAAATAAATGGGTCCCAATACTTGCTTGTACAATTTCAATCCTGCCCAGCTAGAAAATAACGTACTAAGTATTCTTGTAATAGGCCTATGGTGCTTTCCTGAGGTGGGGAGGTAGATAGGTTTTTACCCCTCATGTCTAACCATGTGTTGGTGCCCATGGCCTTTTTTCCATTGCGGGACACTGAATTTTCTACTCACAGTCTCACATACTGTTAAGCATAAACAGCATGCATTATGATGCTCTGCCACTCAGACCATGGCGCAGGGTGCTTCTCCAAGATCAGGGCGATTCTGAATAGCTCTGCTTTTGCTACAGAAATGGTGATCCATTATGGCCATCTACATTTGCGCCTATTATTTCCACAAGCAGAAAAAATATCCTTTTTAAAAGGACTGTTTGATATTGTTACAAGGCCTTAAGTTTGGCATATAGGGTTGGCCTGCAATATCCAGGAAAATATCATATCTTATTTATTACAACAGTAACAGCTGTGTTGCAGGATAAACACTGTTATATATTCCTCAACACAGCAACATGTCAATGATTTGACAAGCAAGTACTGGGGCTTGGATAAAAACACAAAGCAAAAACCAGTGGAGTGGGTGCAGAATGTCAACTACTTTGGGATAGAAGACTTCCAACATTCACAAAATTAACTCCTGAAGATGACCCAATGTGTTGGTTAAACAAGTATAAATAGTAACATACAGGTGTGAACCTGTGCATTTAAAATAATTAATTCAGACTTGTTCATCATCAGTCTCTGTGTGTGATGGGAATACAATAATCAAGACAATCAAACAGTTAAGAGGGGACCACAGGCAAGTCACAAATTTAGGTGGACCAATTAGAAAGTTATATTTTAATTTATGTTGCTCTTGTGTATAGCACTTATCACAATGTGAAATAAAGGAAGGGGAATGGTAACCAACTAAATAAAAAAAACTCCAATGAGCCATAAACTATGAATACAAACACTAACTCAACAACAGCAATAATTTTTAGTTATGGTATATCGATCAATACGGCACAGCAAGCTTGATGCCTTCCGCTCCCAATATGAATGCTTGCTTTTCACTTTATGACTGGAATATTTATGTTGACACCTTAGTTTAACTACTGGCACTCATGACCCTGATTTTAGGTGGTAGTGCACTGGATTCTAATTTGCAGCCTCAGTTTTCAGAAAGCCCTTTTCAGCTCAGTATCCTGAGTACAGCTCAATATCCAATTATCCATAGGTTTGTGGTTCATAAGATTCGTGATTCGATATGGTTTTGGTTATGTAGTCGTTGCCAAACTTTATAGATAACGGACCCCTTTTGCAAAAGTTCTCAAAGATAACAAATTGTAACCACGGCAACACACAGGCAATCTGTCAAAAATCATAACATTGAACGCCAATGAGTGATATGTTGTAACAGATTCAATTAAGGTATACATTGATTGAGAAACAACTTTGGTAAAGACAAAATAATAATGATAAGGCAATGTATGTAGCAGCCTCTAATGCAGTATATCTACACACTTAAACAGCGTCAAGTCATTTCAGCAGGACAATCTATGCTTTCCTACAAATACGGAGACTATATAACAGCCAGGGGGGGGGGGGCAGGTGGACCACAGAACGTTGAGGTCATTCTTTAAAATGGCCTTCCCCACAAAAGCAGTCCACCCCTCTCACTTTCAGTCATGCAAACAATCTTGAAGCGTGTCACATATCTACCGAATCATTACAACTAAACGCGGCCTTCAAAACAACTGTGCCATGTTGCGGATACAATACAAGATCGCGCTTCGAGAAACGCAAAAGAAATATGATCCTAATTGCAATGAAACGTGTGGAGAACATAGCTATATTTTACAGAATTATCTCCATCCTGAGCCTACACCGCAGCAATACAGGACTTTGCAAATCATTGCACGACACTCGATCAGAGAAATACTGTAGCAGTTGCCCTCAGTATAGAAGAATGCACCTCACGAGGATTAACTAATTTATTTCCATCTTGTGACACATAATTTTGAGGTATTATATATAATGGGCCCTATAGGGCCCAAACCAGGGCCTAAAGTCCAAAATTCTCAAACACCTTGGTCTCTACCTGAAAGACAATTACAAGTAACTTAGTAATAATTAATTAGGGCTTGTAGGAGAAGCATTCCAAGTACCCTTGTGTGAAATGCCATAGAATAGGCCCAAGTAGGACCTTAAACATCCCAAAGCCTTTTGCGCAATTCCACACCAGGCCGCGGGTCAAAAAATTCTGAACACATGATGGCCCATATATATGATAAAAAATAATATCAAGACAAACAAACTGCAATGCACAGGAACAAATCCCATCTGTCAGTTAAAATGCAGATTTTATGTACACAAAAACTTTGTACAGTACGGCAGCAGTCTGAGGAATTACAAAAGTAGCAAGTAATTATACTGGTGATAAAAAGTGGTGGTAAATGTTCCTATAGCTCTGCTACACCTCACCTAAAAGAGCCCCCAACAATAATTGCTACTATACTTGATTTATACTGACTTGTTACAATGTACACTGTATGGTAAAACTTGTATGGACAATTGGAAAAGAACAACGCATCAACTTAGTGCAGAGAATAATAGTTGCTGGTTTCCTTTGATTTTGGGAACATATTATTCTTCCTGTCCATTCAACACATATCCTATATATTTACAAGGAGGGTTTGTTGTTTTGCTAATGGTCAAAAAGTAAGAATGTGGAACCATACAAGGAGAAGCATGTTGCCTAAAACAGAACAGAGATGAACAAGGAGAAAGTGAATATCTTACATAATCAAGGATAATGTGTTGACTTTATGGCAATGACATGGTTAACTAATAAACAGTTGTTACCCGTTTCCGTTGTTCTACATTTAAGGACTATATCATACCTTCTGTCCATTGATTACATAACTATATATTTACAAGATTTCTTTGGGTGTTTTGCCAATATTTCACAAGAAATAAAAGCATAGTACAATGTATGTACAGTATTATGATGAATGGCAGGAATGTGGAACCATGCTGAAAACATGTTCCTTAAAAACTGAGATACACAAGATATACAAGTACCGTTGTGTGAAATGCCATAGAATAGGCCCAAGTAGGACCTCAAACATCCCTGATTTATGATACTGCTAGATCTACCCCTAGGGATTCCATAGGAGGCCTACAGGATCGTATTTTGTAATGTAACTTGATATTCCTTCATTACAAAGCACAGAAATAAGTTTAAAAACAATCCATAACAAACCTGAAGCTATTTGCAATGCTTATTACAGCATCCCTTAATTTATGCAAACAAGAAACCCCTTTGTTTTTCCTGTAAAAAAAATGCAGGTTCAACTATTTTCAAAACAATTTTCAGGAATAAATGTCTAGACTAACGCATATACCAATACTGCATATTTTATGTATGCTTTGTCCTAGGTTCTAACCAGTAGGCTGTAAACTCTCATTAATAACTGCAAGAAATTACTTATCATACTTAACACACCGAGGTCGCCATTGACCATGATAATACTGATCAACCAACTATCATGAAGACCCAACTTAATCTACAGGAGAAGGTGGAATTTGAAAAAAGCTTCCTATCTCAAATTAGGAGTGATTTTACGAATACCTCCATGATGTGGTCCAATGTAAATTTGAAATGTATTGAGGGCCCAAAATGGACCTTGTAACATTTTCACAGGATTTGTGAGTTGGGGTATCACATTTTGAACAGAAGAAAAAAAACAATTTTTCACCATTCTGAGTCAACATGGCCCCTAGATGACCTTTGACCCTGAATCAACGAACAAAGTGGAAGACGCCATTGACCCCTGACAACATTGACCAACTATCGGGGAAAATCCAACTTGACCCAGGAAGAAAAGCATTGGAATTTTACAAGTCTGCAATTTGGGAATTCGAAAAAGAGCTTCGTATCTCAAGATATGGGCCATTATAGCATGGATTTTGTAATAGGGCCACACACTGATTCGAAACGAAATTCGATGCGTACCATCTCAAAATGCAATGTACAACGTTTTTCCGGACCTCCAGGGTGGGAAATTACGTTTTGAACAGGAAACACATTTTCAAGATTTTTTTCAGAAAATGGGCCCTGGGGCCCTGATGGGACCTTGGACCAAAAATTCCTGAACACCCCAGATGCCCCTACAATTGCTCAACATTGTGACCAAGTTCAGCCGCCTCTCTCATTGCTCACTGGAGCGGGATGTTCGCAGAGGGCTCCTCCTTTCTGTGGGCCCCGCTCCCATGCAGTTTAGGCTATGAAGCATAACATCCTTTTTCAAAGGCTCTTGTAATGTTTACATTATTTTTCATAATTACGGTGTAGCTCAGTGGTTCACAACATACAGGTAGGATAATGAAAACATTTCTGTGGGTAATGGGACTGCCTCCCAGGAAGTGTAAATAACCATGGGTCAATTAACCATTTCAAAAGTTGGAGTAATGATCAAAACATCAAAATGGGCAACGGCCCCCACAAGGCCAGGAACCACTGTTCCAGGAGATGAATTATAATGATTAGTTTAAACCTATAATAAGCCTTTTTTGGAAATACAAAGAGCACCAATGGTGCAGTAGCCCATACTGCTATATTACCCCACGGTCCAAGTGGGGAATTTGTTAACAACCCAACAGTAGAACTATGGGACACTGGGTTAGCTTGTGTAACAGCCATCACAACAGATTGCCGTGGATATTTTTGTGATCGGATCAGAAGGCATATATAAAGGCTGATTGTAGGTTCATTACATTATGCAGAACTGCAATTCACTCACAAAAAAAATCACACGACAGCCTTCTGTCACATCAATGCAAGAAACAGATTTGCCAGATATTCTGGTCCCCTCTCCGATGAGATTTCTCAGATTCAGTGAGTTCAGAGTGCCGATATAGTTTTGCGCGAGGTCTTTACGGACATCAGTATTAAAGTTCCCCAGTAAGACAACTTCATCGGTCGGCAAGATGGAACAATCGAGAGATTCTAAGGAAGTGGCGACGTTGGCATCTGGTGGGCAGTATAAAGTGCCAATAACAACAGGTTCAGTGCCAGGTAAGTTCAGCTCCACCCATACGGATTCCATACCATCTCCAAGACGTTATATGGTGAGAAGGCTCTAGTATTCCTGATATATGCACAGACACCACCACCCAAGCGGTTTTGATCAGAGCGAATTACATCATACCCCAGGATGGAGATTTCGTTGTCAGTTACACTCTTATCTGGCCAGGTTTCCGAGATGGATATGATGGTGGCCTGTGTCTCAAGTGCTGTTCCGGAGTTCCAACATTTTTCGGTGGTAGCGACCTTATGTTTAGGTGTAGGAAATGAAGACCCTTGATTTTGAAAGCACTGAAGTCTGTGCCAGATGTAAGAAGCGGGTTATTGGTTTGTGAGTTTCCGTTTTCCTGTGTTGTTGGTGAGTCAACATGGCCGGAATCGAACGGCAGGTTATGGAAAATGCAGCTGTTGCACAGGAATGGAAACTCTGCTCGAGTGGATACTAGGTCGTCATACAGTTTAGGTGGACATGACGTTTGTTCAGGGCGTACCATCATCGGGTACCGGTACCTATTTGCTCATATTCATCGCTCTTTCCCGCACTTCCGTTAGTCTCCTCAATTTCACTCTCTCGTTATTCACTTTTGTCTTTATTGTGATCCATTCGTGCCTCACATGAGTTCTCTCTTTGAAAGCTTCGATTTCCTCCTGACCTGGAGAAGAGATGGAGACAAGAACAAATGCAACAAGCACTGCTGAAGTTTTGGTCTCAAATTCCTGAACGGCCCCATACAGTGTATGTATCATCAGTCAATAGCAATACTGATCAAATATCATCACTATCCAATTTAACCTCTGGGAGAGCGTTCTGCTTGGCAGAGAACATGACGATTTGGGGGGAAATGGGGTACAGATAGCCCTTGATGTCATTCACGAACAACACAATTGTACCACTAGCCCATGATTCAGATTTTTGAGGCTGGATACTTCAAATGTATCATTGGTCAATGATGGTACTGACCGGACACTAATGGTCATCCAATTCAATCTGTGGGAAAAGCATAACCGTTGTGTTGACTTGTACCATACTGCCCCCTTAATAACCCTTGACCTTAATCCCTGATATCTCCATATACACCATTGGTCAATGATGATACTGACCAACTATCATGTACTGTACATCCAAATCGATCTGTGAGAGCTGAGGCATTTTGGTCCCAAAAGAGTATTTCTTGCTGTACTGCCTCTTCAATGACCCCAAATTCTCAAATGAACCATTGGTCATTGATGACACTAACCACCCATCACCGGATCGGATCTGTAGGAAGGGAGGCATTATGTGATTCTTTGCAAATGGGTCATACTCCCCCTTTAGTGACCTTCAACCTCCAATTCCCGAACCTCCACAGGCTACTGATTACCATATCCTAAGGAGAAGTGTTTTTCAATTCAAAACAGGTGAATACTGCCCCTTTAATGACCTTTTAACCTATAGGTTAAAAAACCCTGAACACCATATATGTACCATTGGTCAATGATGATAACCAACAATTATAATCATCCAATTCAATCTGTGGGAGGAGAAGCATTTTGCTCCCAAAAGTCCAGTTAAACTGCCCCTTCGATGACTCTTGACCTCAATTTCCTGAACCATCGCTCACGGATGACACTGAATAGGTTTTGTGGTCACTAGATCAAAACTGTGGAAGGGAGGTAGTGGAAGTGCCAGTAGAGAGAGTAGAGAGGGATGAGGTCGTGAAGGCTTTCAAGGATATGAAGTCTGGAAAGGTTCCAGATGCTAGCCTGGAGCTGATTGAAGCAAGTGAAAACATGATGATTGAAGTGATGATAGGCCTGTGCCAGAGAGTGCTAGATGATAACGGAATACCAAGTATCACGAATATCACATAATCCTGCTAACAGTGAATCCATAGTGATCGCTCTCCTTGAACATAGGTCAGGTGAGACACAATTGACCATGGTAACCCTATATAGGAGAAGATCACTCCATGAAAAAAAGAACAACTTGTCAGGGCGGGAATTAAGATTTTGAAAGGGCAGGCCATTTTCACCTCAAATTTGAGGGCAATTCAAGGAAACTGAGAGGGCACCAAGGCCAAGTGACATTTTTGTACAGCCTTTAATGATCCCTCAGGTACAAAGGCCAAATGGCCTTAGCTAAACTCAATTTTTGCAGGGCATCAAGGCCATTGTTAAACCAGAAAGCCACAGGCTTTGTCATTCCTTGTGGCCAATTGACCTACATGGAATACATTGAACAATCGAGGCATTTTTTAAGCAAAAAGTGTTGAAATTGTCCAAAAAAAATCAACTCGTAGAAGACTAGCAGTGAGTGATCCACCTATTCAGTTGGTATTACACTCTTTCCACTTCTGAAAGTTATCAAAATTTGTACAATTTGCCCATTTTTTACCAAAATTGACCCCCGACGGCCACCAAAATCAATAGGGTTCTTGTGGTCACACACACACCAAGTTTCAACTCAATCGTAGGCACCGGGGTTTTGCGCGATTTTGAACAGCAAAATGCGCTGTCCGTTTCCCCAGAATGCGCGAAAATGTACAAAATGCGCGATCGGTTGCTGTTCACAATGTGAATGTATGTAAATTCATTCCCAAATGACAAATACACAACGATGTCAAAAATATACAACGAGAGATCGTAAGCGCAGCGTTCTCACAATAATCGGAAAAAAATAATTTTGTATCTTCGTCCATAAACATCGTAGGCCTAACTAGCATTCTGCAAAATTTATTGTTCAAAGAGA
>JAUOBX010197549.1:0-11936 GCA_032360705.1 Eupentacta quinquesemita
TGCTCTGGGAGTGTGATACCCCGTATTAAACTCTTGTGTAGACTCCTGACTGGTTGTCAGTCAGTTCTATGGGGTTTTGTTGGCTAGATCCTCTTTGAGGAGATTGTTAGGAAGGGCATCCAAGTCATTATATTAGTCAATTGCTCCTGCTTCTTCACTTTGTAAGGGCCCCCGTCTAAGCCACATCATTGTGGAAAACTGACGTTAAACGTAAACAACAACAAGATGTGGGTATACAGTGTTATACACACTGTTAATTTGAATAACTTGCTAACTTGCTAAGAAGTTAGTTCTACTATACTATACTAGGAACCTTCAAATTGTTTAGGCCACATGTTTCTGCTTGTCAGTGGGTAAAGAAAAGTGACATTTAGTCATCCCTGTGAGTTCAGAGCCATAACCCTGCAAATCACAGTAGTTGCAACTTCAGATACTGGTTGGTTTCCCTGACCGAGTTACTTGCAATGGTGTATAGGACACCAATCTTTGAGATGACTCTTACATTAACTAGACGGTCAAATCAGAATGCCATTGTGTTACTTCCGAACTCGATCATTTTGCTTCGGTTATACACACAATTGCTGTACGATCTTGATGGCCACCACCCTGCAAATTATAGTAGTCGTGACTGGCAGGGTGTCCTGACCGAGTTCTGATTAACTAATTCAAAGAGCCACTATGGTTCTATATGCAATGGCTGTATGCTCTTGACTGACGGGTAATATCTTCAATTTTCAACGATGCAGCAGGTGCATGTTCAGTATCGTTAAGATGACAGACTGCTCAAATTGTCTCCAACGACAGGCAAGGAATACCTTTTTACCACCACCAGCTTACAGGGGGGGGGGGGGGGCTGGGCTTGGCATCGCAGAACTAATGTCGAACATCAATGTAGCAGTAATCTATGGATGCCTAAGGAATTGCATTCTTTTTTTTGGGGGGGGGAGATAAACAGCTAGTTACTTGGGCAAACATGCCTTACATGCTGACCCAACCATTTTCACCAACCATTCCAATAACATTATACCACCTTAACGAAGGAAGATGGTCTAAAAACTTACCATGCCAGGAGTGTCCATCAATCTCGGGTATTTTAGAAGAACTGGTCCCAATTCATCCCCTTCTTTTAGCTCCTGGAGTCGTGCAGGCGCCGTCTTCTTCATGAAGTCCCGTACCTGTCTCTCTGGTTGCCTGTTGGACTTCATCCAACTTACCATTGTCTCTAGTTCATTTGAAGACAAATCGTTCTCTAGTGAAAGAAGAGAAACTGGTCAGTCATATTAACTCAACAAGCTCATTCCTTCATTTCATCCAAATTCTAACCATAGTCTGGTAGTGAAGAGTCCAGCATATTCAAATTCCTTGCATTGAATTCGAGTCAACACACCAAGAGAGAGACAACACACCTTTCATGAACACCTATTAAACTAATTTACTTGGTTGCCTTATTTAACGGCACCTTAGTCACAGAAAGGCTTTGGGTGTATCTAACGGTTTGCATACAAACTGTAATTTAGCAGGACTGATAAACCTAAAAACAAACCGAACATATGTGTCTGCAAAACCCATGAGTGATAGAATGGTGTAATGCAGTGATGACTCATTTCTTCCACGACGGAGGGAGACATTGCCATTCCAAGTTGCACTTCTCATGGCTCGGCAGCCGGGTCGCATACGATTGCAGTTGGGGAAAAAAGTTAAGTTAGGCATCCCAGCAGAGTGTGATGATCGATCTGCAAGAAGTGTAGAAGGTACTGTATGTTAAACAAACAGTATATGCCCCCCCCCCCCCATTAGGGAAATATCATAGACCACCTGAACACACCTAATTAGAAGGGGGTTACTCGACTCACCAATCTGTGCTGGTTCTGTCACATGAACTTTCTTCTTGGGAGCTGCAACTTCTCCTCTACCTTTAGAGAGGGTCCTCCTCAAATTCCGGAGACGTATCTCCAGGAACCCAGTTGCTGGGTGCTTGGACGCTCCGGGCGTGTAAAATGATTCCTGCAATCACAGAGAAACATAATATTAATAGTGAAACATTCTGAAAGCGTTTCCCTAGGAATCCAGTTGCTGGGTGGTTGAACGCTCCAGGCACAAAAAAGTATTCTGGTGATAACAAGGAGAACTCATTAGTATCAGTGATGGAGTGCGAGACCCAAGACCTGCCTTGGCTTTAAACACTATATGTATGGAGAATGTAGCCTGGCGGTCTCAGTCCGAGACAAGCATTTTGGGGTCTCGACTACAACACTTGATTAGTACACTGAAGTGATATCAATCCTCAAGCACTTTATGCTGAATATTAGTGATGTGACATACAGAATCTAGCTTTAGGTCATGCTTTTTCAAACCAACAGCGTTTCACATTTAACGATGAAACAGGTAATGACTGCTTAGGCTCAACACACCGATGACAGTCAAAACAGTGAAAATAGTCATTCCATTCTCACTTTGATGTTAATTATTACTGTATAGAATAGATTATATGTTGGAAAGGTTATGCATCTGTATGATATTGATACTGCAGTCAGACAATCCAATCCATCAAGCGCATATTATTAATTCGCACATTTGAAAATTCTGGTGATAGTTTCCTTCTTCACTTTCCTGAGCAATGTAGAATGGAGGAATCCTTGTAGTTATTTCACGATACAGGAAGTTTCTACTTAGGGCGGCCACCCCCAATTTCTCGCCCGTTGCCGCGACCAGTGGTTTGTTCTACCAGTCACAATGTAAATAAGCTATCTAGGTCATTCATGAAATGCTTCCATATATTGAAACAGCTTCACTAATAAATAATTTGAAGAGTATGGTACTAAGTGTCAGGAGAGTCTGACCAAGCTGGGAATTAATTAGCAAATTAATTATGCTAATCAGTCAACCTAATTAGCATATTTCAGGCTCAACTATACTGCTAAATTTATCAGGACTGAATGTATACCCCATCCAGCAAAGTTGGAAAAATAGCTTGAATTATATTTTAAATTAGCTGACCTAATTACCATATTTCAGGCTGGAAACCAAATTCTGTGTACACTCCACAGTTGTCATACACACGGAGCTGCATTATTGTAAACTGTGCAAAGTTAAACAAACTGAACTTACATAACCTTCTCCAATACTGGTTTTCAGAAGTGGGAACTCTGTAACAATCTGTTTTGCAAGTTGGAGCTTGATGTATCCACTTGGCCTTGGAAGAAGAAAAGAATCCCAAACCAGAAAATCATTAGCCTGCTGTATGGAGTTTAACAGTATATATGTAGGTGAATTCAACGACACACACATCAACACACCTATAGTTTCCTATTGCACCAGATAAGGAACACTGTCGACCCTCCATTCTGACAACCCAGTCCACAGGGAGTGACTTGACAAGTGTCACTATATCCCCGCAACACTAAGTGTTCGAGGGATACCCGTCTGCACATGTCTAGTTTGTTTTTGAAGAGCAATTGGGAAGTGCCAATCAGAATATAACCCAACACAACGACTTGCTTAGGCTGTTACTGCTTGTCTTTTTTTTGTATTTTGAACAGTTATACGTTTTACTAGCCCATGCTAGTACAGATTGGATGGGGGAAACTGATGTCACACTCCACTTCACTCTATTCTGGGCAAGGTCACTAGGCACAACTAGGCGCAGGTCTTACAGTGCCTACTGTACCTCTACCGGGCTGGCCCACCACAGTTATCTCCCTAACTTTTTAAACCCATTTGTTTTTATCCATCCTTTCAATGTGACCAAACCATCTCAATATATTTGCTAGATCAAGACGATTTCTCAACTCCTCTGAAGTAAGCAGCAGTAACAGCTCTCTAAACCATTCCCAACCACTTCTAATTCTAGCCACAAAACTTTCCACTACCCCCTGCACCAATCATATCGCCTGAGTAGCACAACTCATCCACTGACTCGAGGGAATCCATCCCAATAGACACGGACACTGGCTGGATAAGAGAGACACTAACCTCACCAGTAGAATTATTTGCGATTAATATGCAAAACATAGTTTGAACCTTATTTGACTCCACTACACCCCCACTCTCTCCCACTATCTATCAGTGTTCTCCACATTTTTTCGAGGGGGCGGCGAGGCAGGATCCTGCGTGGAAAAGTTCTTTGCGAAATTGCGCCCCTCTGAAACCCTCTGTGGAGAACATTGACTATATAGTGAAGGGTCCAAATTTAGTTAGTGGACCAAATTTCTTTCCAGCATCTATCGTGTAACTGGATTCCAGATTGCGCATTTCGTAACTAACACACTTATGAGCTACAGTAACAATACGCAGACTGCACGCTTATTCACTGTGCCAAATACTGTAGCTAAGTAAACTCACCTCTCACCGTAAACTTTCATTAGATGGGACACCAGTACCTGGACCATCTTCTTCCTGAGCCTCCCACTCAGCTCACCCTTCTCCATGGCAGTCACTATTGTGTCGCCGTACACGTCTTCTTGAAGTAGAACATCCTTGACACTCTATTGGAAAAATTGAATCCGGAATTATTATTATCGAGCTCACATTCACTTTTACACATCATTGAATGAATATGTATGCCAAGATTGCCAACATTTAATTTGAGCAATTTATTCGGTACTGTACATGGCCTAACTGTAAGCCGGGAAATAGAACAGAAAAGCCATGCACCAATATAGAGGTAGGTACAGTATTGGGTAATGACTCATCAATCAACACTGACTGTATATGTATGTTATAGTATCTATAATCAGGCAAATGAACTATAACAAAATAAAGACAAAATCATGTCACAAGGGAACAGCAAAATAAAGTCTGGTCATGTGAAAATGAGTTGACCTTTGGTACTTTTTATTTATTATATAAAATAAGGGTATCAAATCTTCGGACCGAATTGCAGCCCCTTGGATTGTAACAGTAAGGCATAATCTGGCTATTGCAAAATACCACTTGTGACATCATGGAATCTGCCTGTCAATCATCAACTTCTGAGTGTGAGCCTGCTGAAAGGTAGGTTGGGCAACAACCGTGACATTTACCAACAACACATGTAAATACCCTAGTCACAATCGGGTTGAACTCAGTCCTGACGTCAGGCATCGGATCTGCATGACTGCATAGACTTTGAATCAGTTGAATTCCTGCCAATGTTCAGCCTGACTCCGGGCAGGCATCATACAGGTGGGGCCTGGGCCCTGGAAGGCAACTGACAGACTGTCAGATGCCCAGGTCGACTAGACCTCAGAAGGTGCCCGGCTGATATCTGGCCAACCTCTGGCAAACATTGATATAAAATCCAACCCAGCACATGGGTGATTAGAAACTATCCTACAACCACTTCGCGTTGTGTTTCTGAACACCACTTTGTACGAGACAAAATTCTGAAAGGAATGGAGGGACGCAATGAGAAGAAGGTGTCTAATGTGTTGGTCTATTGGAGCATTCTCATGACAGGGAAACCGGGTGACAGTGACGATTGACGACTTCTGGATCTGTTGAAAATCGCCCATTCAACGCCATTTGAACTGATGAAGATTATGGCAAATGGTGATAAACAGAATGGTACTCATAGACCAAATAATAACACACGCCCCACATAATGATGAATACCTGACACAATCTGGGCCATGTGTCACATAAAGTTACGATTGAACTTACGGTCGTTCTGCATGGGATGTTATCATTGCGATCAAACTGTTAAGATCGATCATCACTTCATGGAAGTTGGAACGGGGCCCTGGTTGATCAATGATCGATGTTCGCCCTGCAGTGCAGTGTCCAAACAGGCATTAGCATGAGGAGAGACCATGTCAGCAACTGTTGAATGATATGTATAGCTATCCATTCTGTTCAAGGTCAAATAGGCTACAGTACTGTGGTGTCAACTTACAAACATCGAAGTGTCCGTTTTCCGTTTCTTTGATGAAACAGTCGGCGAAGGTGATGTTCCAGACTCGCTTTCAGTACTGCAGCAATCAGCATCAATATCACTTTCTTGATCAGACGCAGGTCTCTTCCCAGGTCCTTCCTGTGAAGTAGAAGATGGAACATTTTCGCACTGAGGTAAAAGAGCAGTACACTGTAAATGCAGAATGCAATCATTTTGTGTTTTTACCATCAAAACAATCCATGGGGATCTCACAGTGCTCCCCATAAGAAAGCCGTACACACAAAATTTCAGCTTCATTGGACCAGGCATTCTGGACTTAATATGCTCTTCACAAAATGTTCAGACATTGATCTGTAATGACCTTTGACCTGACCCCAAAACAATAGAAATCATGTAGTCATTATGGGAAAACAATATATACCAAGTATGAACTTTTGCTCTTCACAAGCCAGGTGTCACTCATTCATACACACACACATAAACACACACAACCTGACTCCAAACTGCAACTATATATACTACAGTAACTATACGTGATTACCGAGGCCATAGTGTTGAAGTTTTATCCAGCCGTTCTTGATGTCATTTTCGCTAGACTAATGTATTCAGATCAGCTACCATTCCTGCTCATCTGAGGAGCACTGCACAGGGCTACACGGATAGTAGGCCCTGTCCTGTCACACAGCTTTCTATGAAATCATTACCACTAAAATATTTACCATAATATCATAGTCTGTAGCGTGGACTGATGTAGAAGTTATCATCACCAGGAGCATATGATCGAACAGCATGCAGAGGACGGTGGTCAATTAGCCCCTCCACAGTTGAAACAGTTACCTCACATGGTTCCAGAGGGCGCACTGCATAGGCATGGAAATGTTTCATGAAACACATCGTTTCCCACTTTTCCAGCACAAGTTGAACCGAGTTCCTCACAATGATGACATTCCGGATTTCTCCATATACGGGATACTGGTCATCATTTCGATCGAAGGCTACCATCATACCATCCCTGTACTTAGTGCCATGCACAATCACCCATTTTGCTACAAACACATCCTCAGACATTGGATCCATCTGGAGTAAATCAGATAGAATACGGCTGTCAGGTAGAGAGGATAGCAACATGGAAGACCCTGGGCCAATTTCAAATGAAGTATCCTTGAAAGATTTATTTGACAGCAGCTGGTAGCACATATGCATCTGATGCCTGTGAGACATTGTCTTAGTTATATTCTTGAAGTTACACACTATATGTGAAAGACGGCGAAAAAAGTTGTGCTTTGCTTCGAAGCGCATAGCCCAGTAATATATCAGAGGGCCAAGCTTGAGAGCAGCTTGGGGATAGTGGAGCATAAAGTGATGCTTTGGCTTCAAATGTTCCTCCGGAAAAAGCTCAAGGAAAAGTTCGTGATGGTCTGAGATGAGCTCCTTCATGAAGATACAATCACCAATTGTGACAGTTGGCGCAAAGATCAAGTCCAAACAGTCACACAATGCAAGAAGCAACTCCCAGTAATCATTTCCTTCTGGCACCAAGTCTCCGATCATTACACCAAGGTGTCTCATTAGAGTCCACATCTGGGCTGCATTTTGCCCAGATGATCCATGAGCATTGAGAAGTGAGAGCCTGGAATATGTACATGGCCTGTTAGCACTATCTGGGAATCCGTAGTTGTAGCTTGTGATTCTCCCATTGAGTGTACCTAAATCGAAGTGCCCATTTTCGATCAATTTTTGAAGTACAAGTTTGAGTTCAAAAGGGCAAACTCCTTCTAACAAGTCGTGCATCACATCAGGTGCATAATTCCTTGTCACATGAAAGGACTCCAGTTCATTCAAGAGGCAAGATGTTCGCACACCGGTGAGTGCTAAGTTGGATATACGGAGATCTTCTGTGTAGTTTTCTAATGTTCTTAACTCATCATCGTCACACTTTGTCTGCCTTCTGATTACTTCTCGATGAACTTTACACTTTCTACACAGAAAATTGGCAGTGAATCCCATAGCAAAGCCCAAGAGAGCGTGGACACCAAGATTGTCACCAACCACCTGAGCTAAACCTACTTTTATTCTACCCTGGAAGCCTGCACAATTAACTTCCACACCCACAGTTTCAAGTTCTCTGAGGTCATCAACTAAAGGCTGAAGAATAACATCGAATCCGAATTCCGCCACATCCGAAGACTTGTAAAGGGCGGCTAGATAGAAGTGGTTTAGTGTTGATAAGTGCCGAGGATGAACATCTTTGAGCGTGTAGTAGAAAACCCCTAATTTATGTGTGCCAGCTTTTGGACTTAGTGGGTTGGTCATTTCAATGTCATCATTATACAAGATAAGTTTCAGAGTATCACCATCTCGGAAGAATGGACTCTCAGAGCAGTATTCACCATCATGGATGTCACGCATTACACCATCAGTGCTCTTTCTATGTTCTTGTACACATTGCCAAAAACCAGGGGTCTCAACGATGAGTCTAACAACTTCTTTGATGGGGACATAGTGAAACACACGAGGGGTCGGCACCTGTAACACATTGCCAGTAGCTGCTTGGATTCTGGGAGCATAACCCAGAGTTATTTCCTTCTCAATTGGCAGAATAAATTTTCGTGAAGCAAGCAAATACTGCACTTGTTTGTACTCTGTTTCTACACCAAGAAAGGGATTCTGAAAGGCTGAGAACTTCTCGAAGAGTTCACTAGCTGCTTCAGCGTCTGGATCAACATTTTGACTATGCAAAAAAGTCCTTACACTCTCTTTGAGACTGCCAACAGCATCATCGAACAATCCCGATACTTCTTCCACCACAGTAGAGACAGTGCTTTGGCATACGCTGCTAGAGGACTTCAATTTACAAACAAGCATAACAGCTCTTTCCTTTATACCATTTTCATCAAGGTAATCCCACTCTTCATTTGGGTCATCTTCTCCCTCCTCAGATTGTTCATCCATGTCAACATTAACATGCTCATCTCTTTGTTGCACATCCTCCTCTTGTACAGGGCCTGGGGCCACATTATCAACCTGTGCATGTTGTTTACTTATGTGTCTTTTGAAGCTGTAACTATTCCTAAATGTTTGCTTACAGCCTCCCTGATTGCAAATCGCGGTGCAGGTGAAATATCCTCCCCTCAGCAGACAATGAGCCCTGAGGTGCGCGAACAATTCGTTTATGCCACCTCCAATTTCTCTACCGCAGTGGAAACAGTCAAGCCCCATCTCTTTGTGTCATGTGTTACTGTACCTACAATCTCAGTATAGACTAGAGATGTACAATTCTATAAACAACTAGATCTACTCCTTAAAATACTGAAAGGCAGTAAATACCGATTCCTTGTCCTCCGTTCTGTCTGCCTCAAGTTTTCTAACAAACTTCATTCTCAGTCCAACCTTGGGAATCAGTTCCTTTATCTCCTCTTGCTGAAGCAGTAGGAAGGTCTCCTGGTCAATCATGTTTTCTGCAGGTAAAAGAAAGACAGCTATTGGATCAATGTGCAGTGCAGCTCTCATGGTAAAACATTCTAGAAATGAGGAGGCTTTTCTAACTTACTGTAGGTTACTCTTTTCTAAAAATTAACCCCTTGTGGTCAAAACGGCATCTAAAGATATTCCATTATACCTGGTAAGCATAATTTCTAATCTGAAAAAAAATATCTTCAAAATATTTTCAACAAACAATAGGCTCTAGGCAGGATTTCCACTGGGCTTTATTCGGTAACCAGAAAGCCCAAAAGCTTCAGTTTAGTGATTCCTTGACTCATGACTGATAACATTATTACATTATAGACCAAGCAAAATAACAAATGTGATCATGTAGGCATACAAAATGTGATATCAATTTTGTAAGTTGTGTGACCTAATTGAAGCCAATTGTATTTTCACCCAAAATATAAAATTGCCCGAATATGCATTTCACCCATATTCATTTGTAAGGGTAGAGTGAGCTGTAGTTCATAGCACCAGATCGCCTATCGACCGTGTATCACAAACAGTCGCTGTGCCGTACACACAGGAAAACGCTGACAACGTTTTGTGTGTAAAGGCACAGCGATTGTGTATTTGTAATACACAGTTGGAGTCAGCGGCTAGAATGAACCATTAACCATGCTGACAATCTTAGGATTTATTAGATTTACACTGTATCATATTCAAAACCAAGGCTACGCTCATTTCAGAAACTAAGCACACTGCTGAGTCCCGAGTAGCTCCTGCATGTATACATCCCGTTGAGGAGTTTATAGGCCTATTCATAGGCCTAGATTCATAGGCCCAGTATTAGACCGCCCTCCAGTTTTAGACCACTCAAGCATCTTATCCCCTCACTTACAAAATCCTTGAATATATTCACAACTTCTTCATCTCTGGCTGATTACAGACCTTCGGATTAGCATATTGAGCAAGTTTGACTTCATTTGACCCACTATAGACATTTTGGAAAGACTTTTCAAAAATTTGCAATTTGATGTTTTCTCTAAATAACTCGAATTTTTATATGAACTGATATAAAATTAGGACGCATGGGGATGCAAGCCATTACTGGTCAATTATTTGTATTTCATCATTTTCACTGTAACATATCTGCCACTGCCAGTTTGAAATTTCCATCTAGATTCTAGAATATACTGTAGCCTTCATGGGGGGTTGTCGAAAACTGGTGTAAGAATCAGATCGTCACTCCAGAAATCGACCGCTAATTGGTTAATTTGCATATTGTACATCAATAAATAAAAGAAACATGGGCACTGCACATTCATACAGAACAGGTTGTACAGTAGGCTATGAACTATTGAATGCAACATGCCAACATCTTGAATTTCTCACAAATTGCAGATGTCCCTCATAAGCCTAGCATTCCATTTTTCTCATAATTTTGAAAACTGGCCTCATTTTTCCATTGCAAATGAGTCATTTTTTACATCTTGTGCTAGGTGCTTGTTCGATTGTACATCAGCCGCTTTGCTGACTCACGACCGTGTGTTACAAAAACACAGTCGATGTGCCGTAAACACAAAACTTTGTCAGTGTTTTGTTTTCCTGTGTTCAGTGTTTATAGCAAGAATCTTCCGAATCAATTTGAAGGATAAGCGACTGTAATTTGTAATAGGGTAGAGCTACACGGTCGCGAGTCAGCGGCTAGTTTGATTGATTACTGATACTGATAGGCCTACCGAGTACCGGTACTACTGTAGGCTAGCCTAGGCTAGGCCTAGCCTACAGTACTTCCATTTATTCAATAATAATAGGCCTATTATTACTAACCAGCAGTCCTGTGTTTTACTTTTAGCGGGTTTAATTATTGCGCAATGCAAAACAGCATGTTTCATTTTGTAATGGGAAATAACAAACTGAACAACCTGACAAATAGGCTAGGCCTAGCCCTAGGCTAGGCCTACTTCAGAGTTCCATCCAAAATTCTTGATGAATGCTCTGACTCTGAGTCTGTGATTCCGCTAATTCCCCAACTTCCCCCAAGTATACTTCAGTACTCCACAAATACTCTGGGATTTCATTCAAAATTCCCATTCATGCCTCAGAATTCTGTTTTGTTGTACAGGTTGTCACAGTCGCTCCCCCGCTCTGCGGAAGATCTAGGCCTAGGCCTAGGCCTAGTCCGCCGATCGCACAATATTATTATTAAAACCCGCTGAAACACAGGATTGCCAACTAACCTAGCACAAATTAGGCCTAGGCTAGGCATCGATCACTCCTTCAATGCACAATACGCTTCACGAATTCATCACATTTTCGCTCAAGAGCCTGCGAACAATATAACTTAGGCCCTAGCCTAACGTTCAAACAATATAGGCCTAGGCCTAGCCTAGGCCCTAGGCTAGTTAGTCTGTAGCACGTTAGGCTCGGACCCCGTTTCAAACTCAGCGACAAGAATTAAAATTATTGAAAGAAAAGCACTGTAAAGGATCAATTTCATGTAGGCTACGAACCTTCGAAAGTCTCCATCAGACAATTCATACCCCAGTCTTCCAGTTTCTCTCTTACGAAATCGTCCATGATTTCAGGAAGAATTGTAAACAACTCAAGTACGTACGTGTCCGCCGCGCGCGCG
>JAUOBX010197660.1:0-18119 GCA_032360705.1 Eupentacta quinquesemita
CGTTGCTATGATGTTGCTTATTTTAGGCTGTAACTTCCTGACATTATATTGACAGCTATCGTAATATGATCACGTCACACTCGGCAGCCTATCTGCCTATGGCCTCCCAACGAGTATCAGAGAATCTAACATTTAAGTCAACCATCGTATATTTGCTGAATTATTCGCTCGTATTGTTTATCTACGAGAATGATGTTGACATCTTGCATTGCTCAGTTTATTGGCATAGTACGTCAAGATATTCACACATGTCATCTGGAAACATTTCAGGTACATTATCATGTATAAACGAATGAACACTATGTGATATCACCAAATCACAAGCAATAGTACACGTTTTCTTAGATACACCAACATCTCAAGATCGAAGAGAATTATCCGCAATTTCGTTGAGAATGGTGTGTGTGAGCCACGCTATAAGCTATCAAGTGAGGCATCTAGAATAGGCTGATTCTCGAATGATTTTCGGTCGTAAATATCAGCAAGTAATAGCTACGTTTGCTTAGCTTTTCAACATTGTCTTACATCGTTATACATTACTCAACTATAAACATCAGTAGGTGTTTCAGTCACAATTATGGTGATCTAAATTGGGTTTGATTACCAAAATTTCAATTTGGGCTACATCATATTCCTTTCCACCTGGTAAAGAGTTGTTCTGGAATTGTCGTTCTAACAATATTTAGGACACAGCGATTTTAGCAAGGGAACAGCTGGACTAATATAACGCGAGAAACAGTCAATATCAGCATTGATAGTTTAGTCATTTTTATAACAATAATAGTGATGACAATATGATAATACCTCGTCCTTATACAGTGCTGCCACACGTCGATGATGTGGCCGGAGGGCTTCACATATATAACTCAGACCTGAGGAAGCAGGTACGCGTTCCCGCAATCCAGGGAGCCAGAGAGTAGATCACAGCCAATAGGCGCAGATTGTACTCAGCATCCTCACATGTCTCCAATAACGCGACGTTACGTGACGCGAATACACAATATAGATGAATTCGCATCTTGCTTACGAACGCAACGAAATGAATTTCTAGATATAAGTATATTCAACGATCGATAAGAGACGTATGCAGGGTATGTGCTGATCACTGTAATGTCAGCATGCCGAACATGTGCAGAAGTTTCGTATTTGATTTTTTCTCCAAACACCGAATTTTATTCAAGTTATCGATTTGAAAGTACCAAAATTCAGGACCCGCATCCTTACATGGTCGTTGAAGTGACATTCCGTACGATTATGGAACCTATATATTACATAGATTATATGTTATGACTGTACCTTTACCTGAGCTTAAGTTAGGCCATATTAGCCTTGTTATATAGGCAGAGATTGCCAATGTAATATCAATGACATATTTTTGCCAGACACTACCCCATACATATGAGTACTTAATAGCGGCGTGAGGTTATAATCAATGGTCAGGAGAAAAGGGTTAACTATCCTTATGAAACAGAAAATTCTAACGCTGAATGATTATCGATACCATGCAAATTAGCGTCTTCTGCATATAATGTGTAGCAGCTGTTTTTTTATTAATGTCATTTTAATGTTGTCTTTGCAAAATGAATATTTGCGTATTGAGATCTCAATTAACCCAAAACTGCAGCTAATTGACTTATCAACTCCTGCTGTTTTCACATTACCAAGATACATTACCTAGAGTAGTTCATGGTAACGACATCATCCTTGAGATTACAGACTGTACAAATAGGGCTATTATTTTGGATTGCTGTTTTGGCGCCACACTACCGCTGACTAGTAGCATTCTCGCCAGCTGTGATTTCGAGTTTTTTTTAATTGAACCTAACGATGATGACCTTCCGAGAAATAGGAAATTCACCCGTTGTCACCACGGGTCCAATAAGCAAACAGACTAGGCTCGCCTAATGGGTTGTTTTGTAGGTACGGAATCTCTTGTTATTCCCTAACTTGTTAACTAAACAATCGCTCTATGTGAACGTATCTAAAATTTAACAAGCTGTCAATTATAGTGTCCCCGACTGCCAGAGAATGGGGAGGATATATTATATATTTTGCCTATATCCATTTATTACTCCAAAGTTGCAGCTCTCCCACAATAGTTTACGATAGTGCATCCTAATAATATCAATTCACTTAGCTGTGGATTGGGGAAATATCTGTAGTTCCATTCAAATTATCGCATTTCGAGAGAATGGATCTGGTATGGGTGTTAGAATATTGGTTATCAGAGAAGTTGGATGGTAATTGGACTTGTATTCCCTTCATGTAAATAACATCATGACAAATATTTTCCGTTGATTCCAATACACCGGAATATTGATTGGGAAAGTGTATGCATGGACGATGACTAAATCACTACGAATTCCAGTATACAGTAATCGCAGATTGTACGCCACGGCTGCTTCCACATTAAATTTGAACACGTTGAAGCAATGCTAGCCGATGCTGTTCTAACAACGTGACCTTTATTTGGTTATCCGGGTGTGGCATTATGGGATGCCCGCATCATGTTCATGACGAGAAGCTCCGTACCGATATCTCGATCGGTCCCGCAGTCACACTACCCTCAAGGGGTTCAGCCACGAATCAAACGAATGTATTCTGAAAGATTAGGAAACCCTTGTCCGTTCGCAATTCCGAATGGATGTGATGCGATTGGACCGTGAGCTTGATTTCATCCACTTGCCTAATGTTGCGTTTTTTTAATCATAATTCGGAGGAATCGACCCAAGCAGATAATAATGTTTATTGTATCTAACAACATCACAATTAGAGGACTCACTTTGGAAACCATACCATGGAATAAACAAAACACGGAAGAATATGATGAAAAGTGAGTGGGGGATTGCAAATGAGGGGCATGTACATCACTTTGTGAGTAACTAATATGAAACTCCCATTTTACATTCAAAGCAAATTTCGGTACATATATTTCAATGTGATTAATTGAATTTTTAATATCAGTTTGGCAGACAAATACAAATTGAATTGCCCCAAATGTGAGCTAGTTTAAGGTCAAGCGTATTCGCTCAATGTAATCTTTCACGGTAGGTATAGGATACGACGATGACTGTGACGTGTGTGTGACACATAACAAATATTGTGAGTCGCGTTATGATCACGAAAGCACATCGGTATAAAAGCTTTCATCATCGATTTATCGTTAATATCAACAACCCATTTGTTAACACCGTCAATAATGATCAGGAGGACAATTACATGAATGTGACACATGGTAAATATTACGAGTCGATCGTTAGTCACACAAGTGCGTATGCATAGCGAAATTAATGACTCCTTCCATCTCCGATAGCTTGTCCAATAAATCATATTCATGTTCATCGTACATGTTCATTGAATACCAACGTGGTGTTAACATTCCGTGCTAACACAGCCGGGTGCTTGCACGGGATTAGCTATTAATAAGACTATTGACAACGTGATGCACAAGGTTTCGACAATTCTCTATGATTTCTCCTTCTGATTACTTGTAAAAAGCAATGAAAAGTATGCGATCCCGCATGTGCGTATGTGTATGTGTGTGTTTGCGTGTGAGCTTAAGGTCAGTCAAGGTTATGAGAGGACAATCCCAACATATATTGTCAACGTACCATTTCAGAAGGGTTCCGTAATGGAAAGTTTCGTCTGTTTGTATAAACTAGATCCGATGAGCTAATACTACTCCATTTGACCATCGACCTCATTTGACCTCTTGAACATGATCGTTTTTTTTGGTGACTACCAGATTCGTCTTATCGGGATAAACCACAAATTAATTCACACTAAATTACTGAAAGTTTGGCTTCACATAATAACTAGCGTTCCTAGATACGTATCAAGCAAACATGACGACGATACGGGCTGATGACGACAATCAGAGGCTGGTACTGGATTTTGCCTGATACCATTACTTTCGGAAATTCCTCATTATATCAGCCTCAAATAATAGTTTTCCACAGTAAGCCTTCCGAATAGAAGGAAAATGGTTGAGCAGAAGAGCCCGTTACTGCGATGTCCTTGAATGTTTGCTCTGCAGGATGGATATTTGCGTCTTGAGACTACAAATAACCTAAAACCGCAGCTAATTGACTTATCAATTTCTGCTGTTTTCACACTACCAACATACATTGCCCAAACAGAGAAGTGTGAATAAGCGACATCATCCTCAAGTTTACCGCAGACTATAATATAAAGATTGGGCTATCATTTTGAGTTGATATTGTGGAGCCACATGACCTTTGACCACTACCGTAGTATCCTAACCAGCTGTGATATAGGGTTATTGAATGAACCTAACGATGATGACCTCCCGAGGATTGTAAAGTGCATTCGTAGTCATCGAACATGTTAGGAACAATGCTAGCCGATGTTGTTATGATAATATTAATTCGGTTTCAGTAGAAAGAAACTCATATTTGTTCTACTACTATCCTTGGAGTTTTCTATTCGGCTGTGATACGATAGAGTTGATTGCATCATGTAGCTAGATGAACGTCTCTTCCGAAATTTGTCTCGTTGGATGACTGTTGGCTGGTCGTTAGGTCACGGAGCCTAACCACCGCCCAAGAGTAATGCGTACTTTCGGATAAACGTCCTGATTTAGCCACGATGCTAACGAACGTGTTATGCAAGATGCGAAAACCCCTATCTGCTGGTATATACCAATAGACATTGATACTGATGTTTAATGCTTGCCAAAATAATGACTCGGTTGACGTACTTAGTCATGCATGAGTGGTTATACAGCAGTAAACCTACTTGGAGCGCTTGATCTCATATAGCGACCTGAGTATTATTTTGTCACGATTTTGAGAAATTGGTCCCAACCGATAACCACGGATTGTGAGCTCATTCAACAAAGTCACAACTCAAAGACTCACACTGAGGAATACTATGGAATTCAAGTAATACGAGGGATTGGGGGAATATGATGGAAAGCAAATGGTTGATTGAGGGTGGGGCACATGGTAAAATGCTCGTGAAGCTGAGATTTCCTAAATACAGCATATTTGGTCATACTCTGAAATGATTTCAATAATGTAGTAATTAGGCGGATCTATCGAAAGACGACAAACATCTTGTGATTTGGTGTGTCATGTTAGTACTAATTCATTATTTTCAGGTGATGTACCTCACGCTGAATTCTGTAGTTTCCAGATGATCATAATTGGAATATTTTGTGAAGTTCAGACAAAATGTATTTGCTCGATGCTTGAGGTAGTTTTAGGTCACCCGAAGGTGTATTCGCTCGAGGTAATCGTTCGCGGTAGTTATAGCTCACACTGCACGATTGTGACATGAATGTGACGGATGGCACGCATTGTGAGTCGCGTTAGGCTCACGAGAGTACGTCGGCATAACCGACTGAAGACTGCACGAAGCATTTTCGATTTATCGTTTAATATGAAGGTCCCATTTGTTGACATCGTCGTTAATGATAAAGATGGCATTGACATGAATGTGGCACATGGTAAATGTTACGATTTATTCGACAGTTACACACAAAGGTACGTCTGCATAGCAGATTTAATGACTTCTCTCATCCCCGAGGCCTGTCTAATGAACTATAACCTATTCATCGTACATCGTCAATAATGACCAAAGTGGTGTTGACATTCCGTACTAGACTACAGAATGCTTGCTCGTGAATAGTTATTGATAAGATTGCTGACAGGGTATTTATTTTTGGCAGTACTGACCGATACTTTTTTCATAATTGCCTAGAGATGAAAGCAGCGCCAATACACGAGAAACTAAGGCAAAGAAGTACATTCCAGCTTGTTGATCATGTTCTTAAAAAGCTGGAAGTCATAAGTAGGCGGAAACACGTACCGGCAAGCACGTTCCAGGTACGTGTCGCGCGAGGGAACGAATCACGAACATATATAGGGTCCGGTTATTCACGTTATAGGGCGGATGCATATTTCCGACCGAATCTCCTCTTTTGTAAACTGGTCTCGATGCATCCTCACGAGCCATGTCCTCATACCCACAGATTTTCATATTTGCGTCAAGCATTGATGTCGGTCAAATCAATATTCCTATAACCGCTCAGTTCATCGAAATATTTTTAATGATATAGTATGACATAATCCCCATCCACGTCATCGGGAAACATTCGAGGTAATATATCACGCGCGATGTACGTTTGTACACGCGATATTTATGAATACAAGCAGAGGACATGTTTTTTTGCTAGGAAATACTTCCAAATATCGAAATCGGAAAAGGTCATCAATCCCTCACATATTCTGTATGTGATTCATAAGCGTGAAAGCTACAGTAAATATTGAATGGAGTATTTCAAATGTTAAGTAAATCTCAAACATATTCACTGTTGTTTTCAGTCCCATTGATTTCACAACAATGTAACGGAGCCAATGAACTGGTTATTACACAAACATTTACCCTACCTCCCGAAATTGCACATTTTACTATTCCCTATTGGTGATATGGCTTGACTAATATTCTGCTGAACAGAACTGACGGGTACTGGAAGAACTAGCCTACATGTCTCTAAACTCAGGATCCAGCCGCCTTTTCTGCGTCATTCTGGATGAAAACTTTGGTCTTGAGATAATCCTGCGGCTTCAAACCGCAGGTAATTGCCTCAAATTCCTTCATGCCAAATTTAGTTGCTACATTATTTGAAGTGAGCTAAACCATCCCCGTGATCAACGATCAGCATGAGCGAGCAGCAGGATGTTACTCTTGACTTCATCGCTGTCTAGTCTGATTAGTAGCTTCTTGACCAGCAGTCTGTTAGGTGCACGTCGGGTTATTCGTTGAGTTCTGAGAAATGTATAAATACATCTGACATTTCCAAATATAAAGTAGATATAGACAGAGATTGAATCATATACATACTGAAAGGATTTATGATGATTGACACAGTCTCTTGAAAAAAAAAAACTTTCGGTACTGACGTAAACTTAGTGTATCGGATCTTATTCGCACGTCACTTATATCACAGTTACGAAAGAAATCATGTGTGGTAGTATATTATATTGGCTTCGGCAAAAACTGCTTCAGCGTTGACATTCTAATGAAAGTATTTTGGTCACGTGAAAACCAAGAGAAGAGGAGAAGAAGCAGAAAGAAGTTCGGATGTGAACCTGTTATAGAGGCTTCACGAACTAGGTCAACGGCATTTGAGGTAGGGTTGCCGGCTCCTTTCCTCGCCGCCTTCCATTTTTTCCAGTGAAAGCACCAGGTTCCCATCACTGCTTGGTTTACAGGAGAAGTGCTTCGGATAAACACCCGAGCCGGGACTCGAACCGCCCACCTTCACCTTCATGCGAGGCGAGTGCTGTAATCACTATACCACGACCACTTTATCATGAAAAAAGAAGAGACAGTCGTGTAAATGAGGTTAGGGCTTGACGGGGCTGACTTCATTCGAGATTCTGTTCTAACGGTTTCGTCTCTTGTGAGATAACCGTTTATATAGGAGAGAATAAAAATAATACAAAGATAAAATATAACTATACCTAGGCAGACATATCCCAGGTTGAAGCAGGGTATATAGCATATAACCTGCAATGAACTCGGTGAACTCGCAAGAGTCATGACGCCTTAGTACCGCCTGTGGTCCGACGTTTTAACATTCCTCATGTTCCGACTGTCATGTGTCATGTTACCAGCTCCTACCGTCGACTTCTCTTCATGAATTGATAAGTGGAGGCGGCGATGTTAGCCGGTTATATGTGTCAGGCACAATTAGGGTGAGGTGTAATTTGATCACGATTCAGATGACTTGAAGAATGAAGTACCTAACACTAAGATAAAGTTGACATTCGTCGTTAATGATCTCACGTAAACACGTAAACTAATAGAGCGCTAGATTTGGCTATATAGTGAACCAGTGACATGAACAGTTTCCACATATTACATTCTAACAACACAGCAAGAGAAAAGCGCGTCGGCATACGCTTCTAGCTGGTTGCTCAACTGTGAACCAGATTACATTATTTCTGCTAATGTACACGAATTTTAGTGAATTCCTATTAGTACTAGAGTGAATGCATCGATTTAAATGAAATCAATTCTTGGCGAGGTAAGCTATGTATTTAACTAGCCTGAGCCGTATGCTAACAACAGTGGCTTTTGATTTGGTTCAGACGCAACCGGTTCCGGGAGCCACTCGTGGCGCACACGGGCAGAGTGACCGTGCTGATAAGGGCACCGGCAATGGTTTTCAAATAGTCCTTTGAAAGGACGTCATATTCCGTTGCACCCTTGTATCAACGTCCGTGCCCTTTTATTTTCATCAATTCATTGTTCCTCACTTTTTTCATCAGCTTCAACAGCACGTTTCCAAAATGTCCCAGTACGATTCGAAGTTTATGCCTTTTCAGACACAGGTGTAGCCAGTGCGAGTTTGTGGGTGTTGGGAACACATTAGTCGAATTTTATTCCTATTTGGATCTGTTAGAAAGTGTGTATCATACGGAGCTGAAGAGTAGAGCGTGATTTCTGCAGGAATCATATAAATCATAAATTTCCCTCAAGTTTTCTATTCTATTTCCAAACGAGTTCTGACCTCAGTCATTTGAGAATACAGCATGCTTTCGCCATCTGGAAAGTTGCTGTCCCTCTAAAGGCCTCGTTCCCGTCACTAATAATTGATTACGAACAGGCTGAAGAGGAAAATACCTTCAGGGGAAGTTAAAACAATTTGATGACTGCAGTATTGAATTTGTCGGCGACCAATCAATATCACCGTATGTCATCGTGATGGCGAGGCACGATTTGTTTGAAGAGGAGGAGTATGCGTTATGCAATGTGATTGCAACCATGGCTTATTTATTATATTAGCGTTCACTGAGAGGACGAATATTTCATACCCCGGCATAGTTGTATTGTATCGTCAGAACAGTTCCGGGGGACAGGTGACCTATACTAGTCATGTGGATCTCTCGTTCATTGCATTACCGCAGTGAAAACGTGGAAAGGTCTGAAGGTGTTTGGATTATCTTCTCATATGTGCATCATGTGTAAGTGTCAACTCAGGACCAGGAATATCCGATCGCAGTAAAACACTGGATGTTCTGTTTTCTTCAGGCGAAATCAGAAACGGGAATGTGCCATTAAATCCATTTATAGCTCACTGTACTAATTTGGAAACATGAACTATTACCAAATTGATACTAACATAAGAATCGTGATGTCTGAGTGTATAGATTGCTGATTTAGCATAAAGAAACAAACTACTCTATGTATACATGCTGTACACAGTTTTTCTGGACATGATTTCGTCTCTGTTCATATATCCCCCTACTTCCTCTACATCTGTCATTATCAAACTATGACTGGGCTGTCGTAGAGTGACTCATTCCTTCGAGGTTAGATGAATATGCTGGCCCCTGAGTAACGATAACTGATTAAATCAGTGTTTTAGTGCATGAATACGCCCGGAAGTGAGTGATCGATATGACCGTATTTGTCGTAGAAAGTACTGCTTCATCGAATAACACGATTTGGTGACGACGTATGTTTCAAATCCAATCAAATGAGTGTCAAAAATCCACGTGTACATTGCATATGCTGGTATCATAGTTATTCAACAGTATAGGGACAAACATAATAACAATCTCCCGCTAGACATTTCCGGGGAGGAGGTAAATGACCGTGACCACCCATCAGTACTGTAATTGTATACACATGTTATTCATCCCATCACCTGTAGTAGCAAATGATTACAGGGAACGTTATTCTATCGGGCAATTTGGACGGAGAATGACCATTTCAGCTTATGTTCAAACACTCAATAATCCACCAGTTGATCGAAAACGATAGCCACGACATTGAAGCTGTAGCTGCTAGCGGTCTACTGATTTACGTGAACCTTCGAAGAGTTCCCCCAAAATTGCCATGATAAACGCTGATATTATAGAGAATTGAGAACTGAACTTTTAGGTCCAAACCCCATTCGACGTTCCGTTGCAGAGTTATTGACCATCTACGTTTGACTCATTATACTTATTGTGCGAAAACTGCGACGACGCTGTTGTTAGTCGGCTATAACCATTTCCTATGTATTGTATTCTTTTGGTTCATATTACATATCAATGTTCGACGAAGATTGTCCCGTGTAATTCTAACGGAAATAACTGCTGGCACCCTCCATCTAACCAAACGTGGGTTCGTCTCGCTGGCTATTTTCAAGTGAAACTAGTAGTAATTTTCGGAAGAGCGCAAAATATAATCGAGTTATACCGAGGTTTCTTTTCATACTGATCAACTACATACATTGCTCACATTTTGCTCGCGTTTGCTGTTTTCCAAGCGTAAAATAAGGATATCGTACATCTGTCATTTGAGTAATAGAGGTGAACGTATAGATGACCTATTTAAAATAACGTTGACCAAGTACTATATAAAGTTGTTGGAGAAGAAAGTTATACTCTTCTTATAAAGTCAATGTTTTTATTGTATGTTTCTTCCTTTCTTCTTACTTCTTCTATCTCCCACCCCAATAAACTTAAACCGACTGTACGTTAGTTGTATCATAGACGACCTGATGACAATTCCTACAATTGCCAGCCTATATTTTTCTCTCCATTTATTGTGCAAGTATCTGGTATATAATGTTCGAATGAATGCTAGCAAATTAGCTAGTTTTCAGGAAACACCTAACAGGACCTAGCAGACCAAATTGACAATATAGATCCTACCAAGTCTCTTCGAACAGAGCAATGTCAAATAGTCACATTTGAATCATATGTAATTCCTATCGCAAGTTGGCGATTTCACGATATCGATTTCGTTAAAAATGATATGAAGGAAGCCGCTTTCTTATTGCCCGACAAGTATTGCCCAACAAGTATTGAGGGTGCATATTTCAGGCAGTGCGATGGAAAAAAACACATTAGGTACGGTGTGATGAGAGCAACACCGCCGATACAGTGGTGCAAAAATTTGCTTCCAAAGGGGCATTTCCAGCATCCTGAAACCCATGAGAGCACTGCCTACAGAGAGTTGGCTTTGAAGATAAGAGAAGGGGAATTCCAATCTCAGTTTAACATGTGGGATGGTTACAACATACTTTTGCGTAATGAGTGAGCAGGAAATGTCCAGCTAATATCCTATCATGATTATAACAGAATGAGTACTTAAACAAGGGCATTGCACGTTAAACGTGACATAATGATGCATATTTCGGGCCGATGCGCACTGTCTCGGAAGAATTTCTCTGATTGGCTCCACTAACCCTAATCCCTAACCTAATCTCCAGCCCTAACAAAGACTATAATCGACGTACAGAAAATACCTTATGAGACAGTGCGCATCAGCTGCATATTTCTGTCTACACATTTATGTGCCGGACTATTGGATCGTTTCATTTAGGTATACATATTGGTAGGAACAAAAAAATGACAGTAGCTAAATACAACACCATTTTTATGGGAGGATCATGTTGTAATGAGTTATCAATAACTGTGCTTGTTCTGGTAATCTTTCGTGAATGCCAATGGAGTCTTCATAAATATTTTCAAATTCAACTGCATGTATTAATGCAGAGTGAACTGAATTTGATTCCGATATAATTAATTTCCGTTGGTTTATCGGAAGTCGAATTCGAATTTATTTCATTTCATTTTCAGTGGATTCATGAGATGTTATGTACGGAACTTTCCATTTGACAAACCTCGGTGGCTGTGGACATTTATTAGTCCGCTAAGAGTTATTGTTCCAGGTGCGATTGTTCAAATCTCTGTCAGATTCCAACAATGCTTGGTAGTGGTTAAGCTATGAATCTATGTAAAACTATCGAAATCATTCGGTCGATGTGATTAGCCAACTGTTACCCTATATTCCACGGAATCATACAGAGATACCAAGTGGACATTTGTATGATCAATTACTTGTCTCGACAGTAAAGTGGGCTATACCAAATCTATCGACGCCATTGTCGACTGTCATATGTCTGAAATACATACAATTTCACGGGAATGAGTTGAATCAAACAACTTTTCACACTGCAAATCATCGTTGGCCAAAATGAATATGGTAGGACATTGACACCAATCGATCATCTGCCCCAAGTGCATGGTACTGTGTACTCTGTCCGCACAAATGAAGCGATCACAAATTACACCATGTATTAACAGCAAGATCGATATTGTAGAGGGCACCCATTCTCCAATTCTTGGTTCACGTGATCGATTTTTCTTTATGCAGTGGTATCAGCAAAAGTACACATGCAAAACCTCATTTCAACAGTGCAAATCCTTGTTGACTGTTGCATGCGATTCAAAAATGAATATGGTAGGGCAGTGACACCAATCGATCATCTGTCCCAAGTGCATGGTAGAATAACTTTGTGACGTCTTTAGAACGAGTACGACAATGTTGACAGTTGTGCCTAGTGTGTAATATTTATTGACAGTACGGTAGCGGTTCTAATTGAATGTTCCAGAGATTACAAGAGATGCAATCACTGCATGGACTAACTTAGCTTGCTTTTACGCACAATACATGATTGAATCCAACATATCAAATTCAATTCAGCTGACTAAAAGCAACACTTCGCATTTTCATAGTAGAATGAATAATTAGTTGGACCGTCGAAGAACTGGTACCGCGACCTCTTAAGAACCTGTGAACCTCCCCAGCAACACTGGTTCCTTGATTCCACACCTTCTCAACAGTTGATGAATTGGCCTAATTATAATACAGTGATGCACCTCATGTCGAGGGGATAATGTTGTGATATTCATTTACGTCTTTTCGTTCATCAGTTCATGTCATCTCGTCAAAAGCCAACCATTCCGGCAGGTATATATGTGATGAATGCAAAACAATTAATCAAGAAACGATTGACTTTGGGTATTCAATGTGAGTGATATTCCTAATAATATGATCATATATGTGAAGTGCGTAACCAGAATATACTCTTACGAGCGAGAAACTTCACTGCCAGATAAACGATTTTCCCCAACTTTTTATTCAGATTTCTTATTGGCAAATCCGGTACAAACCGAGTAGCGGCCTCTGATCGTCATCAGCCCGAATCGTCGTCAGGTTTGTTTAGTGCGTAACTATAAGACGTAAATTAATATTTGGAACTAAAACTGTTGGATTGATGAGTGGACAATTTCCCAGCTATAGCATATTGTGCGAATCTACCAACTATGAGTTATCTCATCTGTATTATTGAAAATATGGCACGTCATGCCACGGTGGGTAACTGCTCACTGATGTTATCCCACAAGATACGAGGCAGTTAGAACAGAATCTTGAATGAGGTCAGCTACGTCAAGACCCTAACCTCATTCGCACGACGATCTCCCCTCTCAGTTTTCACGTGACCAAAAAACGTTCATTATAATGTAAACGCTGAAGCAGTTATCTCTGAAGATATTCAAACATAGTAACATGCATGGTTTCCCATGTAACTGTGATATAAATCACGTGAGAGAACGATCCGATACACCTCGCACAGCGAGAGTATAGGTCACTGCAGAAGTTTTTTTTAAAAATCATTTCAGTATATATATAACTCAATTTCCATCTATCTACTCTATAGTCGGAAATGGTGGATGTATTTAAACAATTCTCAGAAGTCAATCATCTCCAGTTCAATCAATAACTTGGCATGTACACGGCTGGTTAAGATGCTACTTTAGTCAGTGGTGAAGCATCGCCCTGCTGCTCGCCCATGCTGATTCTCAACCACGGGGATGGTTTAGCTCACTTTAAATATTGCGGGTGATGTATCGACTAAAATTAGCATGAAGGAATTTGAGGCAATCACCTAGCTGCGGTTTGCAGCCGCGTGATTTTCTCATCTCAGTATCCATCCTGGATGCCGCAGAAAAGATAGCTGGATTAAGTGGATTCACATCCCAATTAGGAGACATGTAGCTCCTCCGGTACCCGACAGTTCTGTTCAGCAGAATAATCGTCAATCTATATTACAATTAATAGAGGGAATGGGAGTTCACAGATCCTTCCAATTACACTAGCAACGTTTTGGATCCACATTCTTGTCCGATGTCGAGAGAGATGGTTATTCTTCGGGGTTTCATGCGTGTACATGTGCTGCCCCTATATGTAGTATCTACATAGTCTCATAGAAGTGGACACAAATACATCTTGCGGAACGACGGTTCAAGCGTCAATTTTGGATGGATAGTTAGGGTAGACCTGACCTTTTGTGATAACCTCTCTCAGACTGGTGGTTTCGCTGTTTTGTAGGAATATCCATGGGTCTAGAAACAGCAGCAAAAATGGCATGTTTGAGATTTAGTGAACATCATACTGCCAAACTCAACGCGGCTTTCATGATGAGTAATCACGAACAGTATATGTGAGCTTAGGGATTGATAACCTTCGTCGATTCCGAGATATGTATTTATTTACATAGCATGACAGCTGTTTATGATCCATGAATATCGCGTGTACGTAGTACGTACATAGCGCGTAATACATAATACCTGATGACGTGAATGGGGAACATGACAAACTATGCCATAAAAATATATCGGATAAGGATTGAATTGTTGATTTCATGGACATCTCGGCAGAAGAATGAGGAATCCAGTTGTTTATAACATCTATTGCAGATGATTTCACAATATTTGACGCACATTTAAACATCTGTGAGATTCGGTATGTGACCATGGGTTCTAAGAATGTTCCGTGACTAGGTTACAGGAGTAACCATCATTTGGTCGGGAATATGCAACCGCCATACAATGTGAATGGCTAGATGCATATCGAAGAACAAGATGAGGAAGATATTTCCAAAAGCTGAATATTTACTATAATGTTCAATTCGAGATGAGTACCGGTAGTTTGCAGCAATTATCGAATGATCATACTTACTCATACTTGAATTGCTGTATTGGGTACAGCGATACATTCACATACGTAGTTCAACTTCCAATTCAGAGTTCCACTTCCAGTCGAGTAATTACAAAACCTAAACTTGAGCGTCGCGAGTAACATCACCTTTTACATATGGGCGAAATATGTTCAGAAAATACAGTTCAGTAAGACGAATGCAATACTCCTGTGGTAAAATGACGCTTCATTATGACCTGACCTCAATAACAATTATACACAACCGGAAGCCAAGGCAGCTGAGAAGAACTGTCTAGATTAGACTCGAGGCGAGCGAGAGGAATAAATCGCCGAGTCGAGATGTTGATGTAATCTTGACTTGACAGAATCGCATCGGTAAGGCAGTAAAATGAAAACGTAGTACAGAAAAAGGGGAAACATCTGTTTGGTAGGGTATATGCTTTCCACAGTGCCACATTGCTCAGAGAGTAAATAATTTCAAGCGTAACATTTGCTTGATAGGCTATAGGTCAAATGAGGTCGAAGATCAAAAGAAATCAAAGTAGGTCACCAGATGTAGTTCACACAGACGAACAAAACTTCCCATCACGGAGTACGTCTGAAATGATTCGTTGACAGAATATATTAGCATTGTTCTTGACCACCTAACACCCCCAACTATAGCGTTCACCCTCACCTTATGTGGGATCCACATGCCAAATTTGAACCTAATAGAAAATCGCGCTTCTTAGATATCGTGCTTACAATCTTGTCAAACTTTGTCCTCTCATGACCCTGAACTCACGCACGAACCAATACGGTTCATTCTCACCATATGTGCAACCTACCTACCTTATTCGAACTTCATACCTGATTGCGTTTTTTATATATCGTGCTGGCTGAGTGTCACACACACACACGCACACGCACACAAACAAACACGCACACATACGCACATGCACGATCGCATAGATTCCTCCGACTTTGATAGAGGAATCAAAATGGAAATTTCAGTCAGTGCTGTCAATCCATGTACATCCTGCTGTGTAGTACATATTTTCAACACCAAATTGGTAATTGATGCAAATGTACGAAGATCATGATATGATTTATTAGACAAGGATATCGAGGATGAAAGAAGTCAATAATTTCGCTATGCTGACGTACTTGTGTGACTGACAATCGACTCGTAATTCTAACCATGGGTCACATTCACGTCATTGTCATCCTGATCATTAATGACGATGTCAACAAATGGGATGTTGATGTTAACAATAAATCGAAGATGGAAGCTTTAAGGCCATGTCACACTACAACGATATCGTATAGCGTCACGATCTGATTTCTTGCTGACGAATGCCAGTCTCTTTCCATTATGGCGGATATACGCAGTGACAATGATAAAGGACCACATTCGCTATGTGGGTAACCAATTCGATGTGGAATCACTCATTCCCAACTCGAGTTTTTCACCCAGCTTCTATTTATCGGAGAGCTATCCGATTTATCGTCCAATTGTTATCGTTTTTCGATATGACGTCACATTAGAATGGAGTTGGCTTAGGGCCTTCAGGCTAAGGAAAGGTATTTAGGTGTTGTATCAGCCTGTATGAACCTAATTACCGCATTCCTCGGTAGGCGGCCTCAAATCAAGAAAATCGTGTAGCAATCCGATCGTTATATTGTGACCGGGCCTTAACGCCATGATTCGATTTAAACGGATGCGGATGCAACAAAACTCATATTAAGTAAATTCTCCTAGATTAGGAATATGCATACGATAGAACCCTCGAATGTGACTTTCGACCAATCAGGATGCAGGAACACTGAACATGCTACTTGTTAACAGGGTAACGAGCTTTGATATTATAGCATTATTCGCTATTTATGTTTATTCTGGTAGAGAGCTAATTTCAAAACCAGGTCTGGCATGCTTTGTCTTGCCTTTGTTTGACTTGCCTTTTTTCGTAAACATTTAACGGCATCTTTAATTCATTATCATGTTGATTATTCTAGCTGTTTTTAGATTTTACTGTTGTAAACGCCTCGAGGCTCATGCATTTGGCGCTATATAAGTGGCTTTTTTTAAATTATTATTATTATTATTATTATTTGTCTGTTCGAGCTTCAGTGTAATTCCATACGATAGAATGGAAAGTTCGATGTTTTGTCTACACTAGAGCTGGCCTGTATATGCTGGTGTGTTCAAGGAATCAATAATCATTTTGACTTTCTGGTTTAGATGTAGGTTGAGGTTCAGCAAATTTTCACATGGTCATTACATGGAATAAGGTCACGCCAGTTCCATCTAACACCAACCATGGAAAACATTATGAAAGTAACTCAGGGTCAGCTCTAGTCCTCAAATGTGACAAATAATTTGCTACAGCTGTCGTTATCCGGGACACACCGTTACCTACGAATGTGTTAAATACATCATTTTCATAAAATTATTGAGGTGTGCCGGGACTGTGCCGCTTGTCCAAAATGTGTTACAATCCCCACTGGGATCTGTTTGATCCATTCATACCGTTTGAATGTCGCCGGGAAAATCAGAAGCAAATGTCAATGAGATCGATAACTTGTAACGGACACAGGCCGGCCAAACATATGGTACGTTCCACGTCAGTGAGAGATTCTCCCAAACTCCCAAAGTTACACAACTATTGATAAACTACGTCACGAATAATAATAATAATAATAATAATAATAATATGTACCTTTATAAGACGCAAAATACGAAGGTTTCGATGCGCTGAAACAACCAAGAAAAGTACAAAAACAGCGAATGCTATTGACACAAAAAGCCATTCCAAACAGTTGTTGCTGCCAAATGCTATTTTGCCATAGAATGTTGTTTTCATGCGAGGTCCAGGATTCAACAGTTACTGATTTGAGGAACAAAGATTTGTGTTTGTTGAATAGGAGAGTATTTCTGTAAGATATGCAGGAGCGAGACCATTCAGTGCCTTGAAGGTGAGCAGGAGTATCTTGAAAAGTATTCGCTCTTCCACTGGGAGCCAGTGAAATTTTGGAATAGTAGGTGTTAAATGATCGGAGCGTTCAATACAGGTTATAAAGCACGATTCCTTTTCATTCGGTCCTCACAATACGTTTAATGACGTCACAAGGGTAACCAAGCTAATGTCGCGATTAGGTCCGTACAATAAAGGCAGATATGAATTCACCCAAATGTGGAAAGGGCCTGTCCATTTTATGTCCGTTCCTGGAGTCGAGGAATGACTGGTCCTTTATATTTCAAGTTAAGTCAAGTTCACTATTTGAGGAGAGTAGTGCAAGGGAAAATATCCTATTAACTCTTCGCTCAG
>JAUOBX010197661.1:0-11935 GCA_032360705.1 Eupentacta quinquesemita
CATCATTTGCATGATGGTAGCTCCAGTCTGTCCTCACTCAAATCTTGTTCAGTGCTCTGACCTCGATAATACCCATCCATTGTTGATCAAGAAATGGTCGTTGAGCTATCAGCCACTTCACTGAACTTAGCAGGGGTGAAGCTGCTCTGAGAATGGTTTTCACCAGGGTGTACACATGATGGCAAACAGAATTGTATATCCATGTGCAGGCTTGTTAGACTCAACCATCAAGGGCTCAAGTTAAATCATATCAGGGGTTTCCAATTGGCTGTCTATGGCCCAGGTACACCCAACTATAACATCAAAACCCTCTGTTTTTAGTGGCCAACAATTTCATGTCAAACAGTTTTATTGCCTGCCATGCAAATGGAATAGTTAATGGGATGTTAATTCGTCCAAACCTGTGGTGATTTAAGAATATTCTGTATGAACACCTGTACTGCCCACATGATGATCTCTGAATCTTGCTGAATGTCACAATGTTTGATTTTGATCTCACAACTTCTTGAACCATGCTAGCTAAATTGCCTTTGATTGTGGAACAATATCAATTCGAATATTGAGTGTGTTTAAATGCGTGATATCAACTTCCTTCCATGCATTCTCCACAGGCATGTTCTTTCATGAAATGTTCTTTCAATAAATATTGTTTCTTTCTCAATGAATGTTGTTGGATGCCCAAGAAATATGAGGCTCAAAAAAATCTTCTGTTTATTTTTAACTTATCACGTTGTCTGTCCACATCGCACCAGCCCAGGCATTTCAGCAATGCAGCCAATGCTACCAGATATTCATCCCGATTTGAACGATTCAGGAAGACACCGAAGGCATCGAGAGACCCTGGTCATGTTATTTGTTGATGAGCATGGGCAATAACTTCTCCCTGGGACTATAGTGCAGATGATAATGAGGCAGGGATGTAGGTTCTACTGAACCCAATCCCAACCTGCTCCCAGGATTGTTATTTTACTTTCCAATCCAATCAACGACCAGTGAACCCCAGGATACGACCATCATCTCAAATCCTGGAGGGGTGGAGATCTCAGCAGACTGATGACACTCATTACAGCTAATCTGAAACAACTCACCACAATCACTGAGTCAGTGGCCACTGCAATAAACAGCAAGTGTGGGAATTGGAAGGAATGGCCCACTCTTCCTCTGTCATTTGGCTTGACTTGGACAGTGTCTCTTGGTCAAGGTCAAATGTCATTGAAAGGGCACATTTTTCATTATGCAGAACACTACTCCGGGGATTGAGATTAGGCAGAATCACCAGGTTTCTTAGTCAACTCTTCATTGATTAGTAGATCATATGGGGACAAATGTCATTCATTAGAGGGTGGGTCCTCCCATTATGTGTTTTGAAGCAAAAAAAATAGTGGAACGTGGTAGCCGGGTCGGCTAGACCATCCAGCTAGTAATTCAGAGGTCACGATTCAAGCCCGCGTTGTACCCTTGAGCAAGGTGCTTTTCCTGATTGCTCACAATGAGTGGAAGGTGATTTGTAAATTGCCGTCTGCGTGTTATGATCCTCGCCTTGGTTTGCTGTATGCAACCTCGACGGTTTGTATAGGATCATTACCTGTGTTTGGTGAGTGGACCCAGGAAAAAAAAGGTTTCCTCAAATAAAATATGCTGACAAACAATGAAATATTACTTCAGTAAGATTCTGATGTTATTCTCTATCTTAATTCACTCCACTTTCAATGTAAACCTCTGAGGCAGTTCCTCTGAATTTTGTGATGCTGTGATATTGAGCCTCGTTCTGTCATGTCAGAATAATATAGGTTTAAGTTGGACCATCCAGGTATCAACAATTCTCAAGCCCACTGCAGAGGCTGGGCTGGCTGGAAGGTATAGGGGGTCTGGTAACCCTTGAAGCTATGACTACATCTCCTGATGACCTCAGATGAACCAAACACCTCCTTTTCAACTACATGCTCAAAGGACCTTTGACCTCGATGATAATACTACAATTGGATGACTGTCAAAATAGTACAAATTTGCCCCAGAGAGAGACCTAAGACCTGAAAATTTATGCACACCTCACAATGTCCACAGGAACAATGCAGTGGTCAATGATAATAGCCAACCATCATGCTCAAATGTAATCATTCCTTGGAGGAAGTATCTATTCATATCATCATAATATGACATTTTCGCGGAAAATGACCCCTAGATTACCTTCGACCTAATTAATGCACAGCTCACATGAATATTCATAATTGAAGTAGAATTCCATTGGACATGCATGGATCGAAGGCTGGGAGAAAATTGTGCCTGAATGAAAACCAGAAAGCACAAAAGGCTTAGTGATTCCTTGACTCCAATGACCTCAACAATTGAGATCATGTACTTTCCATGGGACAATCATATACCACAACACAATGGGGTTCTTGTGATTGCCTGCTCAGAACTACCATTCTGGACTTGTTGTTGACAAGATTTTCAGACTTTGACCTCTTGACCGTGGATGACCTCAGGTACTCCTCATGAGGAACACATACCAAGTATGAGCTTTATCCATCCAGACGGGGTCGAGTAACTGTGTCAAATTGGCCGAAATATTGATTTTTCACAATTTCCTCTTTTTAGCCCTCTTTGGTCTACACCAAAAACAATAGGGTTCCTGTACTGCCAATAACAAAGCTGCATACCCCATTCCAGCCTGATCGGACTGAGCATTCTGGACTTTATCGGACAAAAATTTCAGACTTTGACCTCTTTCGACCGCAGATGACCTCAGGTACTCCTCATGAGGAACACACATACCAAGTATGAGCTTGATCCATCCAGGTGGGGTCGAGTTACAAAAACAAGATTTCCAGACTTTGAACTCTGTTGACCTCTGACCTGACCCCAAAACAATAGGGATCATGTACCCCTCACGGGGAACAGACATACCAAGTATGAGCTTGATCCATCCAAGTGGGGTCGAGTTAATCATGTTAACAAGCTCAAATTGGCCAAAATATTTCCTATTTTTTGCCAAAAAATGACCCCGGGTTAACACCAAAATCAATAGGGTTCCTGTACTGCCCATAACAAAGCTGCATACCACATTTCAGCCTGAGCATTCTGGACTCATGCTGTTAACAAGACTTACAGACATTGACCTCTGACCTGACCCCAAAACAATAGGGATCATCGGGAACACACACATACCAAGTATGAGCTTCATCCATCCAGGTGGGGTCGAGTTATTGTGTTAACAAGCCAGACACACATACTCGTGTGCACCAGCAAACGAGGACATACCGTTGCTAACTATGCAACCAAAGACATCGTGTGTGTGTCTCTCACTATCAAACACACAGGCAACCGTGGACACCCAAAGGAAATACACACTGTCAACCGAGGACGTTTTCACCCTAACCATACCCCCCCTAACCGAGGACCACGTTTAAATGCATTTCCGCGTTGATTAGAATCCCCCTAGCCTATAGGGAATCGTGGACGGTCCACGTGTCCCCGGTTGACGGTGTGTATTCATACGAAAGTCCTCGGTTGCTGGTGCCCACATAGGCACACACACACACACATACATACTGTCATGACTGCATAGATTCCTTAGAATTCATCAAGGAATAAAAAATAACTGACAAATCAGGAGGTAACTGGAACAGAAGAATAACGCACAGAACAACATGAGGCAATATTACTGTCTTGTTTATTCTCATCAGAAGTTATCATTTCAAGACATTCGTTTCTCATCCTCTCTCACTCACACAGTTGCATTTTGGAACCTCATACCATTTACAGTGAAAAGAATCCCTGACTTTCCTAAATACATTCATTACATACATGCTTTTTCAATAACTGGTTGTTGGAATAGCTCCCACCCCATATGAAATTTATATCAAACTTCAAATAATTTTGAACAATTATAGTGATATTTCTTCTTGAGCAACATGTCCAACCTCGTAACATCTCCTGCAATTGATGCTAGTGAATATAGCAATATTGCACTACTTCAAATACAGCAGATGTATTGGTCATATCAATCATGTGATGATAACTCAGTGGACCTGAAGAGGCCCTTTGTGCTCTGTTTGGAGCTCTTAGTACAGACTGGAATATTGAGCAGGTGCCCGTGTGCACGCTGGTGTGTCAAAGGCCAATGGAAGTGCTGGTCATGACTCAAGATAAAGAATCCAGCCATCAAATTCTCTTCCAGTTGATAAGACGGTGACAATTATGTTAGCTCTAATATTATGTTTTATGACATCACACGCGGAAGAAAGAAACCTGCACATACAAAGCTTGCCCTCCCCCTTATACTACTATTGACAATCCAAAAATTGCTGTTGCCATGTTACTTAAGGTTGGGTTCAGTATACTTTATAGGCTTACAGAATATTACTGGATAATATATTGCTGACAATGTGTCTATCTAGATGTCTAGAGAGATAAAGGGTTATGCATTTATTAACAGTTCAATTGCAGTCAGTTCTGTTAGAATAGGTTAGAAAATTGTTGAAATTGTTGTTTTGAGAGTCCATCAATAGCATCATTTATAAATACCATGTGCACCTATGTATGCAATGTTTAGTGTGCGAAAGAGAATTATAACCGGTCATAATTCTGATACCGAGAACCCGCTAGGGATTCACTTCCATATAAGGGCATGAGCGTGATACGGAACCACTCGCCTACAAGGAATCGTGGGTAAAACTGAAGGCACGATAACATTCTGATTGTTCGGAATTTTGACGCCCCCCATGTCTGATAAGAATCTATAGAGCACATTTGGAGCCTCCTTACTACAATACAGGGGCCTGTGCACTCGATTAGACTGGGCGCGTAGTTGTATCTACTGTACACAATATGTATGTTCTACTGCGTCTCTCAATGCGCCCATTCTCGCTGTTCAACACTTACTTCAACATTCCCTGAATCTAATTTATCTTTCCATAACTTTTCACCTTGACTTAGTAATGTATTCATGAATGGGAATAGGAAAACCGTCTTGATGCCATAACAGGAGGGGAAATCCCTCAGCAGTACAACAGTACATCGGAAACACACATTACTGCATTAGGCACCCTTACTGGTGCATGACAGTGCATTTCATTGCAGTTTAAAATTGCAGCTTACTTGCAGTATGGCTGCGCCTGCTGTAGCTGAGATACAGCTTTCCCAGCATGACTGTAGCCACGCTGAGCTCTCTATACAACAGAACATTAACATTATGCAGATTTACCGATGCATGTGAGAGTGCATTTAATTGCAGGAATGATAGCAGCTTACCTGCAGTATAGCTGCACCTGCTGTAGCTGAGATACAACTCCCTTAGCTTTACTAAAGCCATGGTGAAATCTTCACACAACAGTACACACTTTGTGGAAAATCATGGATGCTATTTGATGCATGCCATGGTCCCTTGGTGTAGGGATAATTACAACTTAGTTGCAGCACAGTAATAGTTGCAGAAAGTTTATGGAATCTTATGATATCATTCATATTAGTGACATACCAAAAGTAACAGTAGAAAATGTAGTTAGGCATACCCATCTGAAGGGGATTTACTGTTTCCTGATGAGTATTATCTCTAGAGAAAATATAATATTCTACTAAATTTACAGATTCTTACAGATACTACAAAATGTGTTTCATATCTTTAGGTGTAGGGGTGACCATTCTGTAAGATATCTACCAGTGCCCGCCCCAGTATATACACATCAAGTTAAATGTACAATGGTATTTACAGAAATGTACACAGCAAAGGAGAACAATATGACCACAAAATGGCTGGAGAACATAAATATGACAGAATCTACAGATTTCGAAAAAATGTGCATGTAGTCTAGAATGCAGCCAGACAACCCCCCCTCCCCCCCCCCTCCCAGAAGGTTTAACTTGAGGCAATAACCCAATCCTATTCTTTCAGGGCACTTTTCTTATATTTCTCATTGCTAGCGCGTCACCCACTAGGGCGATAGTAACCCTCTACATTTCCTCCGGCCGCTAACCAGTGCCCACCGTACAGGGGGAATTGTCCCAGGGAGCGACATCACAAAATCAGCCTAGACAAATCACTCTATGCACTTTCCCTCATGACAACTATTGCTACTTACACAACCTTTTGTGCAGATACAGTTTCTAACACACAGGTACATGCACAGACACACAGACATGGAAGCATACTTATGTGAACCCTAATTCCTCTCATCACAGTTTACTTCTGACAGCTCATCCAGAAAATCTTGACTTGCTAAGCCTCAAAATCACTCAACCAATACAATAACTTATTTACAATAACCTGGTTTGATTGTGGCCAAAAGCAAACAGCGAAGTCATCAAGTCTATGTACACAGGGAAACTACAAAAACTCATTTTGGCAAAACATGGCCGGGAATGTATGTCTCTCTACAAAATGAAAGCTACCTCTACCAATTCTAATTTACAAATGGATTCAAAAATGGGGATTTCAAAAATCACCCCCAATTGCAATTTGAATTCTATGTACAAGTTTGCTACAAAACTGCTCTACAAGTATACATTACTAAATTCTACAATTTTAAGTTGTTACAAATTATGTAGGTATGGATGTAAATGGCGGGTTTAACAACACAGGTGAATGTATTAGCAGTCTACAAAACGGTTGGTCAGTTCTGGAAATCTACAATTTTCTAAGAAACATTTTCTGTATAACTAAATTTCAATGGTCCAAAAAATGCTATAAATGTTCTAAACTCGTCACTAAAAATGACAGCATATATAAATGTGCTTTGTAAAAAGATGGAGAAGCTCTTATGCTCATCAAACATCTGTGTTACTGACTAGAATCTGATCATCCTAATCAGTCGGATCAGCTGTGGCAATGAAGCAGGCTCCAAGGATGACAAATTTGAACTTTAAAATTCTTTGCATGTGACTCAGTACTGATGAATGTCATTAAATATTTAAAATTGGAAATGAGTAATTTACACAACAAAGAAAAGGTAAAATATGTAGCAGTCTGCTTTGAATAAACCTTGATTCTAATAAAAATCAACCCACAGATCATTTCTCACCCATAAGCAAACATTTCACTGCAGCATTTGTATTTATTGAATGAAACAAAATCCTGAAAGTAATAGTAACTGAGAAACTTCTACAAATTTGTCAACAATTTATCAATGAGGTGCCATTCTTGTAGTAACTTTCATCTATACTGATGACTGTCGTCACATCTTTTTCCCCCAGAAGTCGTCCCGTCTCTTCTTAGCTCTGTCCAGGACCTCCGAGGCGAGGGACACGCTCGAGCTTGTGGACATCGTGGAGATAGAGAGTTCATCGCTGTCGGGTTCCCCCCGGTGACCATCAGCCGGCCCATTACGGGCCGATGGCCGTGAGGGTAGGGCGTCAGCCCCCTCCTCTAGGGAGGAGACCCTATTGCGGGCTGATTCTCTCGCTGCATTCTCCCTGGTCTGCGGGTGGGCCGTCAGAGGTCGTCCGTGCAGGCTACCAGAGTTTGGCCGGTTCAATGGCCCTGTGGGGGAAAATGTAACAGAGCAGAGATTGAAATGATGTGGTAGATTCTACTGGTCAGTTCGAAGTAACATCGATTCAGATCAGAATATGTCTGGAGCCCCACAGTTCAATCCATCTGGTTTAACTAGAGGCGGGTAATGCTCTAATCTATATGTCTCTGTGAAATTGTTCACTTTCTCAATCACAACATATATCCCAGTATCCTTCTACTGAGTGAATATTCATCCTCAAACAAAATAAACCACTAGTAACAATCCAACGTTTTACTCATTACTTTTAAGCTGTCCTAAACACAAATACTCACCTTTGTTCAAGTTATACATCTTCCCGCTGTTCTTGTGCTTATCCTGTTACGTGTACTCTCTCATAATATCCTTCTATTGAATGAGCATTTGTCCTGACACAAAATGAACTGCTCGTAACAATCGTCTTGCCGCTGTTCTTGCGACTATTCTGTTCTATGTAACCCTTCCTAACATTTTCCAACTGAGTGACATTTTGCTTTTCACAAAATGAACCACTCATGACAATCTAACCATTTACTTTTCACTCTTAGATTAATCTGAACCAAACTCACTCAAATATATTAAATTTTGTTCAAGTTACCATCTTTCCGTTGTTCTTGTGCCTTTCCTGTTATGTGTATGTTTCACAGCATCCTTCTCACTGAGTGAGCATTTGTCCTAACATAGGATAAACTGCTCGTAACAATCTCACCTTATGTCATCCTAAAACACTCACAAATAAACTAACATTTGTTCAAGCTATCCCACTTCCCACTTTTCCTTTATGTTATCCCAATCCACCCACAACTGAACTAACATTTGTTCAGGCTATTCCACTTCCCACTGTTCTTGTGCCTTTCATGTACGATGTACCCTCTCCCAGCCTTCCTTCCACTGAGTGAACATATGTCCTTACACAAGATAAACTGCACGTTACACGAATTTACTCATTTTTGTTTATGTTAAACGACTCCCTGCTGTTCCAGTGGCTATCCTGTTGAGTGTACCCATCAGTGCTGTAGTCGAGTCCTCTCAATCCGAGTCCGAGTCCTTGACATCCGAGTCCGAGTCCTTAGCTTCCGAGTCCGAGTCACAGTGTTCGAGTCCGAGTCCTCGAGTCCTTATGCAAATTTGAATAGCGATTTTTTCAACCACACATCTACATTACTAAGGTCTTAAGGAATGCCTCATGCCAAGCGAGCGCCTTTAAAACTACTAAAATGTCTTGAAGTGAGTTTACAGGATGATCATGTGAGTGATCAGTCTGTGGGAGCCCTGACTAAGGAATATATGTAGGCCCAGAGGTTCCACTTCGTCATTCACCACCTTGGAGACAGAAACACTATGAATACTTTGGAGAGCAATACAAATGGAATGGGATGTAAAGAAGAGACATGGTACCTTACAGAATAAATGAACTTCGTTACATGGCCTTGAAATAAGGTAGTTAACCAAACTGCACCAATTCCAACTGAGTTACTATATGAGCATGTGTAATGTATCACACAATCTGTGCTGTCTCGAAAAGGTCCATGGCACTTTATTTAAAGTGGTTCAATATAGTTTTGGTGAGTTGATTCCAATGCTACCTGAATGCTTAGGGTGGAATGAGCAATTAATTTTGGTCAAATTCATGTTGTTCTTGTCATTTGAATAGCATGGGAAAATAGTGAAGGACGCGGAAAGGACTCGGACCAAGTCCTTTGGGCCTAGTCCGAGTCCGAGTCATTGACCTCAGAGTCCGAGTCCTTCAAAAAAAAGACTCGAGTCCGAGTCCGGTCTCGAGTCCTCCAGCACTGACAAATACTAATCAAAAGCCTGTTCAGCAACTAAAGGTGCCTAGTGTGGTGCCTCTTGATATTGAGTACCAAGTGCACAAAACTAAAATCCCAGTTCAGTGAGGCCTCTCCTGAACTAAACCGCATTCAAAGATTCCATAACGTCTTGCGGGAGGTTGTCCCAATCACGCACAGTATGCAGGAAAAAGCTGTGGCTGTAAGTTTCCGTATTTGACTGAACACTCACGTAGCAATAAGGCTGCTTCTGACGAGTTGCACAAAGTCTTGGCTGGCTGGAATTAGGTCCATTCACCTCAATCTGGTTGTTGAATGTTGACCGTTTTGAAGAACATCATCAAAGACAGGCTTACATGCAGTGATCTTCCAAAGTCTGTAAATTTAGCTCACCTCGCATTGTTGTCACACTTGCCTCACGTTGATAGTTTGTACTAGTAGATAGAAACCTGCCAAAGACTAGTTGGAATAAGGGGAACAAGTCAAACTTAGACCTAAGTTAGGCCCTAACTCCCTAACTGTAAGACCACAGTGAGTTTTTGACCTAATTTTAGGCCATTTCATAAGCAAGACTGCTGTGAGTTTGGGCCTCTTAGTCTTATGATTGTTGGGTTGTGTGTTATCAGGGCTGTAGTCAAGTCCTCTCAATCTGACTGTCCTTGGTATTCGAGTTCGGGACTGAGTCCATAGCTGCCTAATCTGAGCCACAGTGTCCCAGTCCTCAAGTTCTCATGTGAATCCGTCTGGCCCTTCCTAATCAAAGCGCATAACTAGGCCTGCTTCACTAATTTACAATTACAGTATTGGGTACTCAGAAATGTTTCATGCCAAGCTATATGTTGTCCCTATAGTCCTAACATGTTGTGAGTTCATGCAGTTCCAAGGATGATCATATGTGAGTGATGCCGTCTGTGAGAGCCCTGTCTCCAAAAAAAAACATGTAGAGGACTTACTCTGATCAACTGGCAAGTGTGTGACACACCATATCCATCATAACATGTACACACTCTCCTGTACAGTATGTATCTGGGCTTCATCACACCCAATCTCTCAGGATGTGTTAGTACACACCCAGGCTAGGCCCTCACCTGAATCTGGTTAAAACTGCATGACACCCCTATATTCCGACCTCTCTATGTAGAACATACAGTGTAGAGACGCTTTACAGCCTGACTTAGTCGGAACACTACAGTAACTAACACTATTCTGATTTACCAACTGGCCCAGAGCTCTACCGACTAATCCAGTTCAACAGAGCGATATCCTTCAAATATTGATCATAAACCTGTGCCATAATCAGTTTGTGGTGTAATATAGTGTTATGTCAGGCTGGGGTCTGCCTGATACTCATTGTTTCCAGGGATCAATTTCCCTCGTTTTGTAATAACTTAATGGATCACAAATTTACCAGGTTTGATGTTCCCAATTTCCATGGTTCATGGAATCCTGAGACAATTCAACCCTGGGAACATCAAACCCTGACTGAGCACATCAGACCCCGGGAACGTTGAAACCTCATAAATTCATGAATTTATAATCAAAATAACACAAAAAAGAGAACATCAAACCATGGGAACATCAAAGTGATAAAACCCCGAAAACATCATTGACATAGTCCTGTTATGTTCAACATAGATCTGTTTCATTTCACAGCTAAATACATGATGAGAGTGACATAAAGTCTGACATTGTAAGAAAGTTCCCTGTCCACAAATTTTGGAGGTTCAATGATCCCCATTTCCATGTTACATAGAATCCTTGGAACATCCCACAACTTCGGGTACATCAAACCCTGAGCACACCAAACCCCAGGAACATTAACATAACACAACAACGGAGAACGTCAAACCTTGGGAATATCAAACCCTGAGAACATCAAACCCTGAGAACATTGACATATAGCCCTATTATATTCACTATAGATCTGTTTTATCCCACAGGTAAATACATGAGGGTGATATCATCAATCCTGGCAATGTGAGAATGGAGAAGGCAACTGAACAAAGCAGGTGAGCAGGTTGTAATTAAAGGCCAATGGAAGTGCCGAACATGACTTTACAGATTATGATTTCCTTTGACCAGTATATCAAGAAAATCCAACCCCCATGATGTCTTTCAGTCAATGAGATGGTGGAAATGAGGATAGATCTAGTATTGTGCAATGTTTTGTCAGTGTCACAAGGGGAAGGAAAATGCATGCTCAGTGTGAAGTCAATGCAAATTTGACTTTTTCAAAACTCTATCACACGAAAAATGGGAGCTTGATATGGAAAACAGTTCACATTATTCTTAGGAAGATATATGCAAGTAATCATTGACTTCACAGGGAAAATTTCACTTGCACTTCTCACTAATGGAGGGATAAAAAAGTCAGTTATTATTGTGTAATCTCAAAAGGGACAATCATTCGGTTCCCTTCGTGATGTCATCAGATCTAACATATTAATACAGATAACACAAAGATACCACAAGTTGGGAACTTCAATTCGGGATTTACGGGTATTGAAACATGCTCTTTTCATCCAGTGGCGTCACAAGGGATGTATGTAGAGGGGGTCAGGAGGCCCATTTTGCGCCCCCTGCGGCTGAATTATACACATACACACACAGTTACGCACATGCATACACACATACATACACACACGCGCACAACATATA